>RJWJ010016913.1:0-33788 GCA_004363605.1 Indri indri | reverse complement strand
GCTAGGAAGCACTTCTGAGAGAGCACTTTAATTGCAAACAGAAGAGAATCTCTTAGGATCAGAGCAGATTTCAGAGTGGTTCTACATGGCCTCTGAATCCAGAGAGAATGGCCAGGAGGGATGTGGCTCATGTTGGACTGTAAGTTGGACTGTAAGTTGGCTTGGACTGTAAGTTGTCACTTCTTGATTTACAGGTTGACCTTCCTGGAAAGACATTTAAGTCTGGCTTGCACTTCACAGCTGTCCTGTGTCTAGGAAAGACTCAAGAACAACCAGTAGCTAGATGTTAGAACTAGGGTTGAAAATCAGATGCCAATGCCATTTTTATAGGACACTGAAGGAGGCAGAAATTCACAGAAGAAAAAGCACTGGAGACAGAGTCAGGAAACCAATGTTGCATTAACCAGCTGCCATGAGATTCACTCTCTGAGCCTCCGTTTTTCACACACAAAGGGTGATATTGCTACCTATCCATCCCTGCATCACAGGGCTGCTGTGAGGACCAAACAGGCTGAAGAAGAGCCCTTTGTAAACTGCAGACACTGCGGATGTATCAGAGCTATACCCTGTGATGCCTACTTGCATTAATCTGGGCACATAACCAAAGTTTAAGTCCATTTTCCACCTTGGCATCCCTCCCCCTCCCAATTTTAGGTTGACAGCGTCTTTTGGCAGAGGGAATGGTGTGTGCCAAGGGCTAGAGGCTAAATTGGCACCCTATGTTTGGACGACTACACATCAGACCAGAATAGCTGGGGCATGGAGGAGGTGGGAGGGAAGTGTATTAGTTTCTGCCAAGAAACTACCACAAACTAGTTGATTTAAAACAACATAAATTTATCCTCTCATAGTTTAGAGGCCAGAAGTCTGAAATCAAGGTGTCAGCAAGGTTGATTCCTTCTGCGGATCTGGGGGAAAATCTGTTTCTTGCTTCTTTCAGTTTCTGATGGTTGCCAGTATGCCTTGGCTTGTGGCCACATCGCTCCAGACTCTCCTTCTGTGACCTATTTCCTCCTCCTCTGAGTACAGTCAAATCTCCCTATGTCTCCCTCTTGTTAGGACCCACCTGGATAATCCAGGATAATCTCCCTATCTCAAGAGCCTTAACTTTAGCACATCTGCAAAGACTGTTTTTTGCCATAACATTTACAGATTCCAGGGATTAGGAAGTGGACATCTTTGAGGGGTAGAAGGGAATTTTTCTGCTTACTATGGGGAGGGAGATGGAAAGATCTTGAAAGATTGTTTAAGTCTTGCTCAGGTGTTTGGGATTTATCCTGGCTGCAGTGGGGAGTCATTGGGGGTTTTAAGGGTCTGTGGAGATGGGCTGGAGGGTCAGGGGCAGAGGCAGGAACCCCTGCTGTGGCACAGGGTGCATGTCTGAGTGTTGCAGGGGGTCCCACATCCCTCCTCAGACTGGGAAAGTGTGCACTTTGGCCAGTCTTATGTCATAAATTCTCTCCAGGCCCCCGGGGTGCTCTGACCTAATCCACACCAGGGCCTCTAAACCCCAATGTCAAACATTTGCGGGGCTGTGTTCTTGCAAGAGATGTGCCTGGTCTTGTGTCCTCTCCTTTCATTTGAAAAGGACTGAGAGCACATAAAGCCTGAACTGATCATTAATGCAAAGTCTCAACTTTCTCCAGAATATTTCTGATTTAATGAGTAGCAAAGGTCTTAGGAAAGCAACTTGGTTGGAATTTCAGGTATCAGGAAGCAGTTGGATGGAATTTGGGGGAAATGGATTTTTCTTCCCCCTATAGGCAAAGTCCATGCTGTTCTTAGGATTTTTCCAAATGTCAGCTCACACCAGACATCTGAGGCTCCTCACAGTTTGGGATGTAGGATGAGGAAAGACAAAGAGGCCGAAGCCTAATGCTCTGTGATTTTTTTATTCTTCAAGATACCAATGGCCTCATTTTACTCAAGTCTTATTGTATTCTTTATATGTCTTAAACATAATTCCAGAGATCTATGGTGCTTTCTAGTTCTTCCTTTAATGTTTATTGCACAGTCTCGAAAGCACATATCTTAATACTGAGAGTAAAAATGAAATGCTATGGTCTTAAAATTCCCCTTCTCAGTCCCACAATAGATTATCAATAATAATCATAATGACTATTTCACTGTTAAAAAAAGATGTTTACAGATATAACTTTGGTAATGCCATGAAATAACACTGAAAAAAGTATTAAAAATATTGTCACACCAAAGCAAACCTTGGTCTCCTAATAAAACTCCAAAGTGTCTTCTAATGGATGGCTTAAAGCTATTGGCTATTGGTCTGCTCATCCTTTTCAGAACATTATGTGATAAGCTGGTAGAAAAGAACATTCATGTGGTTTGTTGTTCCATCGTGTTTATATCTTCTGTAGGGGAGGAAAGGTGGGCAATGAACTGCTTAAAATTGTTTCCAAGCTTGTAGATGTTCCTGTGCATTTAGCTGCAAATCTGTTTTAAAGGAAGAGAAAGAATTCACTCTGGTAACTAACGGGGAAAAAAGGAAAAGATAAGAACTGCTTTTTAGAAACAAATAAAAATATTACTTAATAAAGTTCAGCACACAATTAAATTAGTTTTTCCATAAAACTTCACATGCCCTTGATTTTGTTTCCTTATTGATGCTTTCTGTTGAATTGTAAACTCTCTTGGCTATCAGAAATATATTGAGCCAACTAGTCCTGGTGCTAGAAGAACTTAGTTAAAGTTCTCTTTTGCCTTATATAGTAAAAAAGAAAAAAATCATAGCACCCTCAACCTCCTTTCCTCTAATTCATTCCCCTGAGCTAATGAATGTTAGCAGTTTTGTATGTTATCTTCCATATGTCATTATGCTTTTGGAGACATTTAAAAGCATATATATAGGGATATCGATCTATAAAAGCATATATACATTTATTTAATATAAATGCAGTTAAAGTAATAATTTACTAATTGAATAGATTTTTATGGAATTGTTATATGTCTTAGCTCTGTTCTAGATGCTGGGATACATCATGGGACAAAACACATATAAACCCCTGCCCTCATTTACATTCTTGTGGATTGTTTTTTTCTGAAGAAAATCTCAAGATCTGAAATAGCTTTGGCTCAGAGGAGTACATGCGGTGAAGGTATTATGTGTCCAAATCACTTTAGGAAGATCTCTTACCTCGGGTGGTCTCCATGTTGGTCGTTACAGTGGTTAAGTTAGTTTAGAATCAGAAGAGGCTGCCAGAGGGCCTATGTGGATTAATAAAATGAAATTTTATTTAACCCTGGTGTGTTAAGCACTATTCTCTTTGTGGGCAAGGCAGGAAAACTAAGAATGTACAGAGCTCACCGGCACAGGAGTTGATCTAATTGAGGAGGTAAAATTCTTCTGGGTGACCTCCTGAGAACTGCTGAAGGAGCGTGCAGAGGGACTGGCTGAAGTCAGGTCTGGTTGTTCGACGAAGGTTTGTGGGAAGCTCCCTGCTCATTAGAAACTTCGAAGAAGACGGAGGATTTTAAAAGTGATAAAAAGCATTCTGTACAAAAGAAACAGCAATATTTCTCCAAACTGTGTCTGCTCTATAAGCAAGATGGTTTGACTGACTAGAGGTGGGCATGGGGGAAGTGACAGCCACAGAAGGGATGAGGGATCTGGGGACTTTGGGGGCTGAGGTTTCTGTGTCGGCCACTGGATCCCCAGGACTGAGCTAGGGTGGGTGTGGGCAGGCTGCAGGCACTCAGATCATTGTTAAAATAAAGAGAAATGGGCTGGGGAGGAGTAAAAGGAAGAACTTTATTGAGGATCTGGACTATTAGACTAAAGACACAAACTTGAATTAATTCCTTTATTCTATGTGAATAACTACATCAATTATTGAGGAAACTGAGTTCCTGAGAAATCTTCGAAAGATTTCAAAAGGTGAATCAGGGGGCTTTGGACAGGTGGCCAAAGAAGCTGACATGTTTGGGGAGCTCTCAGTGGGAGGATTCCCACCACAAGGCAAACAACTTGTAGCGTCCCAATAGCTCTTCCTTCTTTTTTCCCTTCCTCCCTCCCTTCTTTCCTTCTTCAAATATTTATAAAGTACCTGCTAGATGTCAGGCACTGAGAACACAAAACTGAACACAACTCGGGCTCTGCCTTTAAACAATTCACCTTTTTAATAAAAGAAAACTGTACCCATTAGGTGTGAATATAACCATCTCCTCCTCCCCCTCCACCTGCCTGAGACCCGATGAATGTTACTTCCATATGTGCACGTAAGTGTTGATCAGTTAGTACCAATTTGATGGTGAGTACATGTGGTACTTGTTTTTCCATTCTTGTGATACTTCACTTAGAGGAATGGGCTCTGTCCTGGATAATACAAGAAGTGTTACTTCACCATTGTTTTTTGTTGCTGAGTAGTACTCCACAGTATACATATACCACATTCCATAAATCCACTCATGGTATACTCACACCTAATGGGTACAGTGTGCACTATCTGGGAGATGGGCATGCTTGTAGCTCTGACTTGGGCAGTGCAAAAGCAATATATGTGACCTAAATGTTTGTACCCCTGTAATACTCTGAAATTTAAAAAAATTAAAAATCAGAAAAAAAAAAGAAAACTATATTCTCCTTGTTTCTGAACAAAATCATAAGATAAATAATATGCAAAAGCCCATTTGTGATAGGGAGCATCTAGATCTTACTATCGCATACTGGAAATAAACCCATGTTGGGCTGGAAGAGTCTATTTTATTTATTTATATATTTTTTGGAAGAGTCTATTTTAAAAAGTTTCTTATATTGTGTAATTGGTTAATATGAAAAACTGTGGCTAAATCTAATAATTTCAAGATAATGTCATCTTTCCTATGATTTGCATTATAATTTCTTTGGAGCTCTATCTTCATTGTTGATGGCCTTTGAGTCAGCTATGGTTTCTATCAGTATTTTTAGGTATATTTTACCACCATTTCCAACACTATGAGTAAATAACTAGATTATTTGAGAAATTTCTATTTAAAAAAGTATCTGTGGGTTGAAGTGGCCTTTGAAATATGAATAATGCCCCATAATTTATCTATGAATTGGCGACTCCTTTGTGAATTTCTCTCATGGTTTGAATGAACTCTGCTGCTTTCTGATATCCCCATGGAAATTTTCACCTATCTTTCTAAATGCTTGCTGTTTACATAGGGAATCTCGGGCAAAACTGTCATTTGGTGTAATTGTTATAACAAATCTTTTAGAACTTCCCAGGGCTACATTATTCTTAGACACGTTGCAGAGGCACAACTCTGAAGATTTGGAAGGTCCTCCTTGCTCCTCCTCCTGGAGTCTTTGGTCTGACACAGCCTCCCTTCTCAAACGGAGCTCCAGTGGTCTGGTGGGCCATTATTCACCCACGCAGAACTTATGACTTACAGGCAAGACATCGATGGCTTTATGTAACGAAGGCTTTGATTCCCTCACACAGCAGTACGTTCCAGGCTGGTTTCTCAGTGGCACCTTCTTCAGAGTTCTCTCTGCCCTTAAATCTGATATTTCAGGGGAAAAGAAAAAGAAAGCCATTTTTTGCTATTCTACATTGTCTTCTTTAAAAATTTACTACATATCAAAACAAATAAAGAATTTATTCTCTCCACAAGTTGATATTCAATATTTTCATTGAGAAATCTGCAATGAGACAAGGTATTATAATTAGGTAAAAATCTACTCTTCAAATAATTACATTACCATTTTAGATCATGCCTGGAATTGGTGGGCAGCGATATATGAGAGAGAGAGAAAGAAAGAGAAAAAGGGGGAGCAGAGAGAGAGACAACACTATATCACACAGTTTTTACCAGTGTATACCATTTACTATAAGCAGTGAAATAAAACCTGCCCAAGCAGAGAGAAGTTACTCCTCGGTGCATTTGTTGAGCCCATTTGCAAATGTGTAGAGTTGACAGATCGGAATTCTAACCTTCTTGCTTTTGTTGGGCAATGGTTTTTAACACGTCCTAATGAAAGCTGGATGACTTGAAAAGGTTTTCTATGTGCTTATATTAGCTCTGAAAGATTCTCACCCTTTGACTGCAGTTAGGTACGTGGGTCTGAGGCATTTTTATTGTCTTGGTCAATTTGTGGGGAAGGAACAGCTCTGGTGGAAAGGTTGGTACCTTGGGCCCCTTGCCCCTTTTTCAGAAGTTGCTTTGTATATTTTTAAGGGAATGGGATTGGGGGAGATTCTTACTTTATTTTCTAATATTTTCTTTAAGAGAGAGAAAGAACATAACCCACCCTCCACTTGTTTTTCTTTATTTGCTTTTCTCCTCCTGGATCCAGAAAGAATGTGAGGAAACTTATCCTTCACAGAGATAAAAATGCAATTTCAAATATTTAGAGGAGGAAATAGCAAAGAGAAAGTTCTTTCGTTTTTTAACAAATATTTATTGAGTGCCTACTGAGTGCTCAGAATTGGGCTAGGCAATAAAGATACGATGATAAACCAAGCAGTTCTCTTGTATGGAGCTTAGAGTCTAAAGGGAAAAACAAAATACTTACCAAATAACGACACAAATACACTATGCTAAATGTCATTGGAGGGAGAACACAAGAAATTATAATCTAATTTAGTTCAGGGGAGGGATGATGCATAAGATTAGCTTTCCCTGAAGATGAAGGATGGACTCCTTTTGGAGGGTGGAGACAGTGGTGACCGGAGAATGGTAACGGTGGCTGTAGCAGGCTGCTGGACAGTGGCTGCCAAGCCAGGGCAGGACTTGATGCCTTTGAGGACCAGACAGGTGCCTGAGGGGGAAAGCAGAGAGAGGACTGAGGCTGGAGGGTGGATGGGGGCCAGCTCAGGCAGCCTCTTTGGAAGAGCCATCATGGGCCCATTGAAGGGCATTAACAGGAGAGTGATGTGATTAGATTTGCTTTGAAAATGAAAGCAGAAAAGGTAAAATGAAGTTGGGGTAAGGTGAGTACAGCAAATTCAAACTGTACAGTTTCATGCATTTGATAGAAGGGGTCACGATTTAGAGAGAGAAAAGCAGAAAGGTGCCTCGTAGCGGCCTACGGGAAAAGATGTAGCTCAGCCTGCGTTAGGAGGCTCCCTGAGTGCTCCCCGAAGGCCCCTGGAGGGCTAGGGCTTCAAGTTATGGGTTTCTTCAGTGGGGGTGATGATAGTGCATTGATAGAAATGATCTTATTCCTAATTTTCAGTCAAGGCACAGGAACCTGAGATTCAGAGAAGCAGAGTGAATTGTCCACGGTCACACAGCATCTGCATGGTGGAGGAGACGCTTTATCCCCAGGCAAGGTATCTTTCCACCAGGCTGTTTTCTATGCCCCAAATTAATGGTTCATACCACTAAAGTAATTTTACGGAGAACTTAATGGTTTGAATATTTTTAAAAATATATACTGTTATGTGACAAAATTAGGTTTGAAAACACTGGGTACAAAAAAGAGTTTAACTATGTAAATACATTTCCATCTATTTCTATGTGCTTGCATATATACACAGAAAAAAGCTTAAAGAATATGTATTAAAACATTATTTTATCTGAGTGGTGGGATTATGAGTAGGTTTTATTAACTTGATTTTCTTTTATATTTTCCTAATTTTAAACAATGAGAACATATTACTTTTAAAATTATTAAATAGAATTTCAGATCGTAGATATTTTCCTGTCTGATAAAATTTTCAGGAAAACTAAATATAGCAGAACCAAGGAAATCCTACTGCAAGCACAACACCCATTTATATGTATTTAACTGTAGGAGACAGCGTGTGAGCTGTTTGGATATGAGTGTACAGAACAAAAAGATTCTGGAAAAATACAAATTTAACCTATGTGGGAGCTGAGGTTGCTTGTAAACTAATAAAGAATGAACGAAGAAACAGGTTTTCATTTGTAAACATTGATTTTATGAAACACACTTTGAAATGAATGAGAGAAAGTCCCAGACCAGGGTAGGTTCTCTCCAATCTCTTTCCCTCTTCTCTCCCCCATTGAAAAAATGCCCCAATGTTTTTGCATTTCTGTTTCCCTTCCAACCCTTCACACAGCAACTCAGGGAGATAGGAAGGGCTGGGTTATTGGGGGAACTTGGGATGCTCTGGAAATTTCGGAAGGAAATAAACTTCTCTCCATCTGGAATACAAACAGGTAACCATGGGCTGCAGCTTGTCTTAGATTGACTGATTTTGCCTGATTTCTTCCCTACCACACCAGCCCCACACACCTAGAAGAGGTGGAGATGTGTATCCAGCACTCACTTTATGCAGTAAATAACATATATTCACACGCACCCTCCAAATCTTCAAAAGCAGTTTTTAAATAATTCCAATATTTTCCACAGGAGGCATCTTTCCTTCCTGCCCCCAGGGACTGCCCACAGCCATATCCTGTTTAATCACTTTCACTCTACCATGAGTATGGCAATGTGGCAGGGGCCCTCGCAGGGACAGAAGAAACCATTTCACAACTGGGACTGGTCCCTCTGCCCATCAGCAGAAAGGGTGGCCCAGAACAGAAAGGAATTTTCACCTTGATTAAGGTATGACTAGCCTTTTTGCCAGTGGGCACAGGTGGCTTCACAAGTTCAGGGTGGACCTCCTGAGAATACAGGATGGGACCAAGGGCCAAGCCTGGGACATTTAGGTTCAGAAGCTAGTTCACCTCCTGACTACGTTCTGATCTCTGGTTGCCCTTTATTTCCTACTCACTTCCTGGGCACAGGGTCCCACATATGGTCCACACTGGTCTTGAATAACTTCCTCAGGAACAGTGTTAACTACCACAAGGATGACGATGATGATGATGATGATTATGATGATGTTGATAACTATCACTTCTTGAGTGCTTTCTGTGAACGCATCATTAAATCATCTGATCCTCACAGCAACTCTGTTAGGAAACACTGTTACCATCCCGTTTGCAGAAGAGAAACAGTGAAAGAGGTTACGTAACTTGCCTAAACTAACATAGGTAGTGAAATGCACATCTGGCATTCCAGGCATGTGCCTGACTCCGGAGATCCTGCTTTATCAAAGTGGTTATGGGAAACCTTGAGTGGCGGGGCTGAGTGGTGACCAGGGATGCTCTGGGTGCTGTGGATACTGACAGCTAAGAATTCTGGCAGTAAAGAGTGGAAGGAGCAAGACAGAGTTTCCTTGGGAAGGACTGAGGGCTTGTTTTTTGATGGTAGAGCCTTGGGCATGTTTGTTTGCTGGGGAGCAAACACTAGCAGGGAATATGTGGAAAACACAGGGAAGAGAGGGGATTGTTGATGAAGACGGACACTAAGAAAGCTGCAGAGAAGCAGGCTAGGAGGAATCAGACTTGCTGAGGCTTTCCTGAGTTGGCGTTCTGGATGATGTGGGACATTTGCTCTGCTCCGTCCCTTACTGTCTCTCTCAGATCCTCAGGTGAGTCATTCCATCTCTAGACAAGCTGTGGGCTTAGCCATGTGTTACTGTTATAGAACCTCCGCTAATTAGCCCGTGTACAGGTTGAGTCTGTATTCAGCCATATGCTTACTTGCAGGGATCTCGTCAGAATACATGGTTTTTTTTGGCACAGATATCCAGTGTTTTATTTGCTTATTTATGTTAAAAATAAATCTAATCGTGTATGTTATTTGAGGTTTACAACATGATGTTGTTATAGGATACATATTATTAGATAGTAAAAATGGTTACTATAGTTATGCAGATTAACATACCTATTATCTCACATATTAATAGTTACCTTTTTTGTGACAAGAGCAGCTAAGATCTACTTATTTTACAAAAATCTTCATACAATTTTACTAACTTTAGTCCTCATGTTGTGTATTAGGTCTCTAAATTTGTTCATCCTATGTATCTGCCATTTTGTATCCTTTGATTTACATCTCTCCATTTTCTCTCCACCCCCCAGTCTGTGGAAAGCACTGTTTTATTCTCTATAGCTGTGTATTTGGGCCCTTTTTAAAAATATATATATTCCACATAGAAGTGACATCATGCAACAGTTTTCTTTCTGTGTCTGGCCTATTTCACTTAACATAATGTCCTTCACATCCATCCATGTTGTGGCAAATGGCAGGATCTCCTTTTTTAAGGCTGAATAATATTCCCTTAGCTATCTATCTATCTATCTATCTATCTCACATATTCTTTACCCATTCATCTGTTGATGAACATTTAGGTTGTTTCCATATCTTGGCTATTGTGAATAATGCTGCAATGAACATGGGAATGCAGACATCTTTATGAGGGGGTGATTTCATCTCCTTCAGGTATATACCCAGAAGAGGGATTGCTATTTTTAATTTCTATAGGAGTCTCCATACTGTTTTCCATAATGGCTGTACCAACCTACATTCCCACCAACAGTGTACTAGGGTTCTCTCTTCTCCATAACCTTGCCAACATTTGTTATCTCTTGTCTTTTTGATAATAGCCATCCTTATGGATATGAGGTGATATCTGATAGTGGTTTTAATCTGCATTTTCCTAATAATTAGTGATGTTGGACACCTTTATATGAGGTAATTTATAGAATTGAAGGAAGATTCCTCATTCATAAAAAAGAGGCATTTTCTGATAACACAACTTATTCTTTGGGAACCATGTGGAACTGACTCTTTCTACCCCTTCATAGAAATTGTTGTCCTATGAGAAGTGGGGACCTTTGCCCTCTAAGTTTTCATCCTGATTCCAAATGTACCGCTGAAGTGGCATTGCTTTCTTTGCTATTAAACATGGGTTTTCTGACTCTTCTAGAGGGTTCTTTTCCTGATGGAGGTCAGCAAACTGCGAGGTTTAGCAATGATTGATCCCAGTCTTGCACGGCATTTTACAAAGCTGAAGTAACGGCAGCCTGAGCCATTGCACAGTAAAAGTGGTTTTATGTATCCAATGCCTGTCCTAAAGTAGTTTTAGAGGTCAGCATTGATCAATAAATCATTCTGATCACATGTATCCTCTCTGGGGGCCCATTAGCTTGTGGTGATGACTTAGTCATCTCACCATCAGCTTCATTAGACCAGAAGTCCCTGGGACCACAAGTTCAAATCCCTGTTGAGCTGATGTAGCTCTTGGTCCTTCTGAAGTAGATAAATTGAGCTTCACATAGTTTGTTGTGCAGAGATTTCTATGAGGCATCATCTGCTGTCCAGCGGCAATACAATGCTATGACCCCCTTTTTTTAAAAAAAAAATAAAGAGACAAGCCTAATCCTATCCTTGCAACTTCTCTTTTCATCTAGCTCTCGAATAAGGCAGATATATAGCTTCTGGAATGGCTGGATTAATTTAATTCCTTAAGATGCAATGTCACAGCAGTGATGGCCTTTTGTCAATAATCCCACACCCTTAGCTGTGTGCATATTGTGTGAGGGCTTGGGAGAGGGAAGGATCTAAATCCAGTGCTTCCCAAACTACAGCAGAGGATTGGAATTGGGACAAAATGAGGGATGGGACTACTGGTAACCGTCTTGAAAGGCAATAAGATTCCCGTATTTTTTCTCCTTGTGCCTTGTGACAAGTAAGATTGTCAAGATGAGAGAGTAACATCAGGGTGCCTTACCTTCCTTCGGTAGCCAGGAAGGCACGTGATGGAGAAAAAGGTGATCTTCAGGCACAAAGACATTGTTCACACTGCATATTACATATGGATACTTGTGCAATTTAGAAAGTGCAGCTAACTGTAAGTTTTAGTTAGGTAAAATCATGTCCAAAACTGGAGTCCAAAAGTATCAGGAATATTCATACAACTGAGATGCTCAGAATCCTTACGAATTGTCCTCAACTGTCAGTACCTGATTAGCCTTCCCCAGAGACTCCCTAAGAAGTCAACCAAGGGGCTATATCATCTTCTGGGCTTGTGGATGGGTAAGTGACCCCTAGCTGGTTGTCAGGGTCTGCTCATACAGTAGTTTATTTCACTGGGCTGGGGAAGGTGGAAGGATCTTTCTGTGTCCAAAGGCTTCCACCTCTCCTCCTGGCCACTGAAGAGAAGCGAGGAAAGTGTGGTGTTGCAGTTCTCTACAGGGTCCACATCTCTTCTTTTTTGTCCCTGTACAAAGTGATTTCCCCACCTCAAGAGGTGGCCAGTGGACAAAACACTGAGGGGTGCAAGCCCAGGAAGTCTGGTCTTCTCTCTATGGCTGGGCAAGCTGAGAGTCCCAAGGTCACTCAGTGATTTTCAGCCAGAGTAGAAATCAGTCCCTAAGTCCCCCGACTTGGCGTCCAGCTCTCCATCCATTAGACCATGCAGACTCTTACCACCAGTGAGACACACTCAGGACACTTTAATTTCAGAGTTTGATTCTATGTCTATTTTTCAGCTATTTGCTGCAACATTCTGGGAAAGTAAGGTTTAAATTTCCTACAATCCAAATCATTTTCTAGTTTACTTATAAGTGATTCCGAAACAGTTGGCCCTGGAAAGCTGACAACTTGATAAAATGTATCTTTCAAATCAACCCAGTGCTGCCTTTATATATAGTTAAATCATCCAAATCCAGGGTGCCAAGTTAAGAAACAGAGATCTTCTGTTCTCAGGCTGCTGTCACTTTGGGTAAGAAAACACACAGAGTTATGCTCGCTTACGCTTACTCAAGTGTGGTCTCTTGGGAAAGAAATAAGCACTGGCTTTTGGCAGGTTTATCTGCTTTTAGCCAATAAGAAATGGTTTCTGCAGTGATGTGCATTGGACAAAGGTGGTTTGGGGAGACTTAGTGTCAAAACCAGCAGCCAATATAATGTTGATGGAGAAAAGATTTTATATATATATATATATATATATATATATATATATATATATTATGAAAGTTGGAGGGTTGAAGAGCAATACTGAGCATTCGATACCAATGATGGCAGTTTCTGTTGCTTTAAAAAAAATAGATTGATCTATATTTGAACTGATGTGGCATTTATTCACGACACCAAGCTGGGTTTAATGTGACACACCTCGCTCCTTCCTGCGCCAATCCAGGCTCCCAGAAATGGTGGCTTCTCTGATTTTGCTACAAGATGGTTGTATCCTACCCTTTAGGGAAAAAAAGAAGTCAAGAGCATGAAAAAAATAGGGAATCATTTCAAAACATCTACATTTATATACAGAGATTCTAGATGTCAACAAAAGGGTTTTGATGCATTTTTAGCTCAGAATGAATCAGTGAAACGAAATCAATGTATTCTCATACTATTACTGTAGCTGACAATTAATTAAAGGATTAGTTAAAAGAAAGAAACAGATACAGTGATTAAGCTGATGAGTTTTGTTTTTTTTTTTTTTAAATTTCAACAGCCCAAGTAAAGTGGTGGTACTACTTGCTCAGTTTTTTCCCTTCGTCTTTGTGTGATGCTTGTTTTTATAAAGAGTAGGAATGTAAATCAATACTGTGGTTGAGTCCCTTAACATCCTGGCAAGTGGAGCCCATTATTCCCATCTCGTGATACCTCACTTTGGATAATGGGCTCAAGTAACCGATGAACGCTAGGGTGCTCACATGGCAGTAATATTCTCCAGGGATTAGGAGGATGGGGGGGGGGGTAAACCCATAACTAAAGGACACAGTGAGCATTGTAGAGGGGAAGGGCATGCCTTTAACCCTCGCTTGGGTGAGGCAAAGACACAAAATGTAACCAAAATGTTTGTACCCTCATAATACCCTGAAATAAAATAAAACAAAAAAACGAAACATCCTGGCAAGAGAGTGTAGTACCATGACCAGCCTTTGGGGGGCAGATAAGGGCACACTTGAACAAACAACCAGGCTGCTGGGAGGGCAAGAGATCAGATGGGTACCCTTGCCACTGGCAGTAAGGGTGACAGCTAATTTAATATACTCTGCCATGTACAATGTTCACAGGTAAGTGGTTAAGTACACATAAACATCAATAATAGCTATCAGAAATCCAGCTATTCTATGGTGATAACTGGCTTTAAGAATTCAAAGCAGATTATTTAGATTTTGAGAAATGGTATTGTAAACAAAATGAATACCACATGTTATTTGTGGGCTCCATAGCCAAAGATTTCAGAGCACAAACATTAATCTAGTGAAGTCATTTAAAATCAAGTTTAAAAGCCTGTGTTTCCTACTCTCCCCAGTTGCTCCAATATTGTGTTCTGTCCTTGGCCACAAGCTGTGCAGGGCATGTAAGACAGTGGTTAGCATGTGGGTTTGGGAGTAAGGTAGACCTGGGTTTGCATTCTGCTTCCACTTTACTTTATGACCTTGGCATATAAGCTCTCTTGGTCCTAGAATAATAATACCCATATAAGGTTTTGTAGACTAAAATGAGTAAAAATACATACAGCTCTTTGCTTAGTAACTAGCACTCCAAGTGCTCACTTAATGGCACTATTACTATTATGTGCTCTCTATGTGTCCAAACATTATGTCTAAATTCGTTAACATGTAAGATCCTAAGGGCAAGGCTTATGCCTCGGTCTTCTGTATAGTACTTTGCACATTGCTAATAGTTGATACATTTTATTGAGATTGATTGAATTAGAAATTGAAGCCATAGGTAGAACCATTCCCCAGTTTTGATGACCCTGAGTGAAATATGAATTCATGCCTTTCTTTGTGTAAAGGCTCTGTGGGTGAGGGTGGGGCCTTCTGACCAAGTTGAAAAGAAGATGACGACTGAGGAAGAGAATAATACTTCTACTGCAATGGCTGTACTGATGAGTGTCCTGGTTCAAGGCACAGTTCATTCCATCTGTTGCGAATCTAGGGAGAGCCAGCACAATGGAGAAGCTGGCTGTGTTTCTATAGTAATCTCAGGGCACAGAAATAGTAAAATAGTTCAACATGCTCCATTCGGTTGATACTTCACACTGATTCATGCTTTCAGGTTGTGGGACAGTTGGAATTTGTGCAAGAGAGGTGGACCTGTGGGACAAAATGACCCCAGTACACAACTTCTCCCCTGTGTTCCCCAAAAGAAACACACCTGAAGGTGAAGGTTGAATAGTGACTCACCTAAATGACCAATGCAGGCAATGAGTCATAAAGCAATCTCGTACCCAAGCAGGCAAAACAAGATCAGATTAAAGATAAAGCATTTGGGGGTTTGAAAGGAACTGAGGAACTTTTGAAAAGAAATGATAATTCCAAAGCAATATTTCTCTTGCTGTTATCGATTCTTTTTTGAGGAGTTCAGTACTAAAGACTTTTTTTTTCTAGTAGTGAGAGAGAGCAACTTTTTGTGAGAGGAAAGAGATGAAGAGGGAGAGATGGAAAGGACATTAAAAATCTTTTGCACTGTAGCCGGAATTCCTTGCTTTCCAAAGTTCTGTGAAAATGGTGAAAAGTAATTTGCATTTGTGGGAAAAGAGGGAGGATAATAGGGAATGATTTGTTGAAGACCATTCTGGGAGCATGTAATTTCCATTTATGAAAATCAACTTGCAAATTGTAAGTTCTGAAGTTGCAAATACCTTTGAAAAACTATGCTAGCAAACCTACATCAAGTATATTCTATAGATTTTGCCTTAAACTGGTTTCGTGTGTATTGTTATGTTGTACTTTTGAGGGAACTACATGTTATAAGAAGATGCATTAAATAAAGGACAGACACCCAATTTTAAAATTCACATTATAATTCAGTGATCTTAATATTTGGCCCTAAGCTTTCTGAAAAGAAGACAGACTTGAGAGAGAAAAGTTTATTTTAAAAGTTAACCTATTAGTTAATTTTTAATATGAAAATTTAATTTTATAATTCAGATAAAATGTGTAAATAACAATATGGCAAGCACTATTCTACCAACCACCCATATTAAGCAACATAATATTACCCATAGTTGAAAGCTCTGAGGAACCCTTCCTAAACAAATTCCCTTCCTTACTTTCAAAATGCAACATCTATCCTGAATTTGATAGGTCACATTATTTTTCATATTAAAGAGCTATTAGACACTTTTCCAAAAATACATATTAAGTACACATTTTGGCTGATAGGAGCACGATGACCTGCAGAAATGTTTGTATCTTGCTCTAAATCACCAAGTAAAATCCAGATTGTGAGTTTCTTGCCTATAGCAGGCATGTGGCACAAATAACAAAGGAATGTATACGCTATGTCTGAGATTAGTGGATTATGATAGTAAACGTGTTTTGCAAAAGGTCCTCTTAACTTCAGACCCCCATTAGATCTCATTTAGTTAGCAGAATAATGGTAAAAGAATTGGGTGAGCGTTCATTGACTTTTGAGGTTTTTCCATCATTGAGTAGTTATTTTGCAATTTCATGTGATTTTGCCCTTTTAGCCCTGTCCCTAGTCTTCATCATGGCTGCATAGTTTATGTCCAGTACTGTGCTTTAGATTAATTGAGATAATATATAAAAAGAGTTTAGGAAACTGTACTGTGTGAAATGAATACTCTTATAATTGCTCTGTTATTGAGAAAGCTGCCAGAAATTTAAGAGGTACTGGTTAAAGGATGATGGAAAAAAATCTCCAAGCAGGTTTTGCAAACTAGTTGTTACACATGAAGGACTTAGTTCTAGATTTTTAGAGTTCTATAGCTAGAAGGAATTTTCAAGATAGTCTGGTTCATCCTGTTTATTTAAAGATGTACAATTTAAGGTACAGGGAAGTTAAATAAACTGCTCAAAATCATGCCAAATCATTCAGGAAGATTCAGGATGAAAACCAGAGTTCCAGCCCCTCATCATTGCTCTTCCTCTTCCCTGCTTCCCTCTCCCAGAAAGGGAAGCCAGGGTGGGAAATCTAGATTTTGACCATGCCCCATGGAGGTGCAAACACCTTCACCTGTTGTTAAAGTAATGCTTTTGTGTCACTTGGCCAGGCAGCGCCAAACAAAACAGCTTTCTTCATCATCAAAATTTTCCAAGTTGAGCTTTCTTTTGTTTCTACTTCAAACAAAATAGTCTCTCTTATCCTCGTACCACCAAGTATGTCCTTAGAACTTCTTTGTATTTATTGTAATCTGTGAATATTGTGTTTTACAGCTTGTAAATTAGATATAGAATTGAATACCCAGGCAGAGCACAGAGTGTTAAAAATGTTCAACTCCAGTGGGGAACCAGTGAGCGGTTAAGGCCTGGTGCATATAATGTTAATATTACATTAAGTATGGTGTTATTGCACGAGATGTTTATTGTTAATGTCTGTGGGGAGGATCCGTTCCAAAGATTTCAATTTCAATAAACAGATTACGCAGTTCCACCATATACAATTAGGGAGGTGGTAATGAAATGGTTATAAAGTCCCTTGTGGGTCTGTCATCTTTTTTTTAATTTCGTAAATAACATCAGAAGCATTCTAGAGGGAAGTGCTTATGCATTTATTTATTATTGATTTTTTAAAAATACATTTAACATTACTAGTTATTGCAAATCCAGTCTCAGTGAGTTAAAGAAGATAAACTGTTTCTAGATTATTAAATGCTGAATGTATAGGGAATTGTGAAGTGGTATCCTTCATATAAATATATTAAATATTAATGAACGGTGATTGTAAGAAATTAATTTACAGCTACATTTACTTGGCAAATAAAACCATTTTTAGGTTTTGCCTTTTTGTTGCACACAATACGTATTTTAAATACATCCCTGTCGCTAATGGTTTGGATGACTACAAGTGCTTCTGTCTTACAGCTGAATCGCGTACACCCACAGAGAATCAAGTGGGTTTCACATACACTCTTTCAACAAGCAACTTATTGTTGGAGGGATGACTTCAATAAGCTACCAGAGTTTTGAGGGATCCCTAAATGGTTAACTGTCACTCCTTCTGTGGACTATAGTAAAGCAGTAAAAATGAATGCGGATGGTGAGCAGCCAATACATCTCCTTGGAGTAAGACGCTTAATATAGTAGACAAAAATTCAGGATGCTAGCCATTCATTCAGGAAGCCATACTGCAGGGGGAGGGGCAGGGTTTCAAGCAGGCTGTCTGGATTCCATTTATTCCAACCTTTAGTTTCTTCATCTGTAGAAATGGGAACAATAACAATATATTCTTTCTTGGTGTTATAGGGATTAAAGGAATAGCACACATTAAGCACAAAACGTAGCATGTTGATCATAGTGCTCAATAATTGTTAGCGATTTTTAGAAAGCATTCTTCATTCACTCATGCATTCACTACATAATTATGAAATATTCTATTTGGCAGGACTGAGGATATACACTGGCAAATAGTAGTCCTCAAGTTTCATAGATTTTGCCAAATTTTTAGATATGATTGAGGACTATCAAGGAATTTAGATACTGCAATAGATTTTTCAGAGAGGCAGACCCAATAGAGAGAGAGATATATGAGAGTGAACTTATTGGGGGAGTTGGCTCACATGATTATGGAGCCTGAGAAGTCTCACTACGGGTTGTCTACAAGCTGGAGAACCAGGGAGACTGGGAGCACAGCTCAGCTCACGTCCAAATGTTTCAGAACCAGGGAAGCCAGTGGTGTAACTCTCAGTCTGAGGCTGAAGGCTCAGTGCAATTCCCAGAGTCCAAAGGCCAGAGAACCCGGTGTTCTATTGTCCAAGGATAAGAGAAAAAGGGTATCCCATCTCCAGAAGGCAGAGAGAGCAAATTCACCTTTTCTCTGTCTTTTTATTCTATCTGGACCCTCAGCCATTTGGATGGTTCCCACCCAAGCTGGGTGAGGACAGGTCTTCCTTACTGAAGAGGTCCACTGATTCAAATGCCAATCTCTTCTGGAAACACCCACACAGACATCCCCAGAAATAGAGCTTTACCAGCTATCTGGGTATCCCTTAATCCAGCCAATTGACACCTGAAATTAACCATCATAGACACTCTCCTCCAGTGTCACATTGTTACTCTTACAGGGTTATACGCTTGTCTTCTGTTCTCTGTTTTATGTTTTACTGGCACTTTATAGTTACCCGAAGATATAACAAGTGCTTTTTCTTTCTCTGTCTTCCCTAATCCATTCTTCAATACTCATCCAAGAAGAGGTGTTTCACAGAAATCTCCCCCAAATCTAAGCACTGTGAAGCACCTGAATATAATTAACCCATTCACAATTTATTGTCCAAAGACTTACATTTTTATAGCTTTGACTACCATCTTTAATTTCTACATGGTCTTATTTAAGGGTTGGAATGTATGTACCTTTCTGTTTGGTAAACACATAAGCACATAAACATATTTAGCTCAATCCAGATAATTATTGCATATTTACTCTATGCAAGGCACTGTAAGAAAACCATGTATAGAACAGATACTAAAGACTAATGGCCAAAAAACATAAGAAAAAATACTCAACATCTCTAATCATCAGAGAAATGCAAATCAAAACCACAATGAGATATCACTTAACTCCAGTGAGAATAACCTTTATCAAAAAGTCCCAAAACAATAAATGTTGGCATGGTTGCAGAAAGATAGGAACACTCTCATACACTGCTGGTGGGACTACAAACTAGTACAACCTCTGTGGAAAGCAATATGGAGATACCTCAAAGAGATACAAGTAGATCTACCATTTGATCCAGCAATCCCATTACTGGGCATCTACCCAAAGGAAAAAAAAGACATTCTATAAAAAAAGACATCTGCACTGGAATGTTTATAGCAGCACAATTCACAATTGCAAAGATGTAGAAACAACCTAAGTGCCCATCAATACATGGGTGGATTAGTAAAATGTGGTATATGTATACCATGGAGTACTATTCAACCACAAAAAACAATGGTGACCTAGCACTTCTTGTATTATCCTAGATAGAGCTGGAGCCCATTCTACTAAGTTAAGTATCACAAGAATGGAAAAACAAGCACCACATGTACTCACCATCAAATTATTATTAATTGATCAACACCTATGTGCATACATAGTAGTAACATTCATTGGGTGTTGGGCAGGTAGGAGGGGGGAGAAGAGGATGGGTATATACATGCCTAATGAGTGTGGTGTGCACTATCTGGAGGATGGACATGCTTAAATCTCTGACTCAGGTGGGGCAAGGGCAATATATGTCGCCTAGACATATGTACCCCTGTAATATGCTGAAATTAAAAAAAATAAAAAAAACTAAATAAAATGGGTGTTATACTAGGCACTATAGTGGGAAGAGATAACAAAAAGATAGATGATGATAATCAATAGGAGGACGGAAGGAAGGAAGGAAGGAAGGAAGGAAGGAAGGAAAGAGATGGAGAAAAGAAGGGAAAAGGAAACAAGGCAAAATGTGCTTTTGAAACTGGGAGTTTGGCAATGAGAGGGAGAGGAGGGGAGGGGAGGGGAGGGGAGAAGAATGAGGTGAGGAGAGGAATGAGGAGGGGAGGGAAGAGTGCAAAACGTTTACTTAAACCTGTCAGAAAGGAGAGGGTAGACCTGTGGTTCTCCACCAGAAAGACTTCCCAGAATCTTTGAATGGCATGGGCAATTTAAATAAGCCAGTCCACACTCTCGAGATTCTGATACAGCATGAGAGGCCTGCCGTGCTAATTCTTGGTGTCCCTGAGTGGAAGGAGCAAGGAAGACTGAAAGTGGGAGTAAAGGAAGTACCAGGAAACACAGGAGAGGACAATGTCCTAAGGGCTGAGAGAGAGAGGGTTTCTGAGGGAGGCTGTGGCTGGTGTGGGGCACATGGCACAGTCCCTAGCATGTAGTCAACACTTAATAAATTCTAGTTATTAAAATATTCATAAATTCTGTATGGAGCATCCAAGAAGATGAAGACTGAGAAAAGGCAAATGGACTCTATAATTTTAGCAAACCGGTGGTGGAAGGCTTCTTCCAGAGCTCAGGTGGGAGTAGTTTACAGGAAATGTCCCTCCAGTCCTTCCTGCACTTTTCTGTCCCACCAGCACTCTCCTGGTGCCTTCTAACCCAGTGTCTCCAGCTGGCCTCCCCGCGTGGAGTCTCTGCCCCAGCACACAACTCCCATCCCCGGCTGCCTCTCATCCATGGCAAACACTTCAGCTAGCTAAGGAGAGGACATTGTGCATGCTGCCTCAGGGCCACTGCTTCTTCACTGGTAGCTCATATTCATCTCAAAACTGGCCTCACCTCTTCCTGCTGCCAGACTTTGGCTCCAGCCCATTCCATGCCCCTTAGTTGAAACCCTGCCTCTACCACAAGCCCTCTTTTAAAATCAGCATATTTCGTGAAGACTTTATTGATTAATTCTTTGGAATTGGTTTCTTCCTCTAACTTGCCTCTATGTTCTTAAAACATCTATAATATCCTAACTTGTATGATAGTTGTGAACTTGTAAATCTCCTTGCTAGATTCAGGCCCCTTAAGGGGGGCGCCTGATGTGCTATAAGTAACCACAGGATAATTTTTGTCAGAGAATTGGTGAGAACATTATCTTTTTGCTGTGCCTTCTTCAGTGCCTAACACAGTGTTTGGCACATATTAGCTGCTTGTTAAACAGATGTTGAATTGAAGTCGTGGCAGTCATTGATATCTCTTGTTAACCTTTTAGTCTTCAAACTTTGTGCACAAAGCAGTAATGAATTCTAATGAAAGGTCTGCGTCAGACTCTCAGAGCTGTGAGAGCCTAGGAAAAGCAAATGCAAAAGCTAAGTACCGGAGAGAAGATTCACCACGTCTTAGTTATCTATTCCAGTCTATCACCTATTCCAGGCACCATCTATTCCTAACTGCGATCATCTCTTAGACTCTTCCTTTTCTCTTTTATTCCCCTCTTTTCTCTTTCTTTTCTCTGCTGGGATGTACCTTCACAAATCTTTTGATAGGGAGATGGGTTAATGCCTTACACTTCATGTAGTGCTTTATCTTTTCAGGAGAACATTCACATGTATCTCATTGAAACTGATATGCTGCTTGAGTCACTTTGGTCTGCCTTCAGTATATTTCTTTGTTCTAAGTCTCATTTCTGCAAAGGTCAGTAGAATTGTAGTACTAAAATTTGGTATTTCCCGGTTTTCAATCTGCCAAAGACAGCTGTATGACAGATATGTTGGTACAGGTATTAACCCTGCCAGAGAGATCCATGTTGGTGTCTTTGTTTTATAGATGAGAAAATAGGAGCTCAGAGAGGTCAAGCGATTTGCTCGAGGTAGCTGACTTCAGAATGGGCCCCGTAGACTGATGAGGTATCTTTCAAATCCTCAGAACAAAGCCATGTGGGTATTGCTTGGTTGACGGCCCCACTGGTCAGCGACAGGTGCCTGTCTCCCCAAATTTCAGGATACAAAAGCAGTGCTATGGAAACCCGGGAAGAACGTCAGGGGGAAAAATGATGAGGAATACAGGAAGAAATAAATAGATCATGCAAGACAGGAGGTAGACTGCTCTATACCTGCTTAAGCCCATTTTGCCATGATATTTAGGGACTAAGAATTGGGTGTCTTCTTATGTGATAGCATCCTATGTGGTGTACTGGTCATCTTCTTCAATGTTCATTTAACCTGCATGGTGCAGTAATGCTATCTTTCGAACAGAAAATAATGCACTTGACCCACCATTCATCATGACACATGCTTTGGATGGTTTTTTCTTTTTGTGTGGATGCCTTTCTGCTGATCCATCTATACCCTCTCATGGAGTTTCCATGGTGACCAGGAGGCATTTTATAAGACACGTGGTGAGGGCTGTGGATACAGTCTGTGGCTGTGGGGCACCAAGAAGCTAAGTGCATATAGCAAGAGAGAAAAGTGGTAAATGAAACCATGTGATATTATGAAAAGAGCTCAAGTGGGGGAGACAGGCAGCATGCAAGTAAGATTTAGTGAGGAGTGTTATAAGTAGTTAGGACTTTTGTTTGCATTTTAATTTCTAACAATGGGTGCTCTGTAGAAAAGTGGAACATGTTCACTAAGCAGGCCTAGCTGCATGCCAACTTGAGAAGGTTTTATTTCCTGGTAGTCCTAGTTGTTCTATGTCAGTAAATACGATGAAATTCTCCTTCTTCCAAATAATCCAGTTTCAAGGGAATAGGTCTTAACTTCTGTTTCCTTCACACAATGAGGTCTCATTGTACCTGAATTTTGTTTTTTCCAAGACAAGATAGTCTCCATTTAGCAAGTCAGATACATTGTCACAATGCAAATTTGATATCACTCCTATGGAGCCATGTTGTCCAAAGTGTGTTCCACGGAGCACCACTTCAGCAAGGTGTTCATAAGTAACATGCAAAACTATAGTTCTGTGGTCAAAAAAGTTTGATGTAAACAAAGTTAAACAATCTGGCTTTCTCAGAGATACTATGCCATTGCACTGGTAAATTTTAATATGTCATTATGCCGGTAAATTGCTAAAGGGGGATAGTATTCAGTGTTTCCCAGACTTTTTAATAAATAAAACATTTCCCCTAGAACATACCATATCACTCAGAAAATGAAGGGATTGGATGAATGCTCTTTCAGGGCCTGGGTTTTCTGGGCACGTATGACATCATTTGTCATTTGTTGTGTCATTAGAGGGAAGACGGGGGCAGGAAGCAAAGTAGCACCTTGTAACCATGTGTCTCTCCTATTTCCCACACTCCGTAGAATCACTAGAATACTGTGACAGCACCGTGCTTAGCTGTCTGAAATCTGGCTTTAACCAGCTGCCAGTATGTGTTTAACCCCTTTTTCTTAATCAGAGACAATTATAAATGCAATGTGTCTGAGATGGTATGATCAAAGAGAATCTGACAGAGGTGAAGTGAATATCAAGCCCTGATCTACTCAAGGAAGTTGACTGGACAATTAATTAGACAGTTTCTGAAAAGCTCCTAAGAATCACATCTACACCATTAGTATTGACTCAGAGGATCTGCTTTAATTCCTGCGTTTGAATCTCTAGTGGAGGTAAAAAAACAACACTGCCCATTGGAGCTAACTAAAGGCGTGGAAGGGAAGTTTCTGGGACCGTGTGGAAGTGACGGCACAGAGAACGAGGCAGTATGAGGCACGGCCTTAGTGGGAAATGTTCTCCGTGCAGACTCAGCCTTGGGGGCTGATCCCTGCTTTGACATATATGAGGCGACTTTGACCAAGTCCCTTAAAACTGCTTTTGGTTTCAGTTTTATCTTTAAAATATAATAGTTAAAGCAATCCTGCTACTGGATATATTTCCAGTGGAAATGAAATCAGTATGTCAAAGAGATACCTGCACGCCTGTGTTGATTGAAACATTAATCACAATAACCAAATGATGAAAGCCAACTAAGTGTCCA
The DNA here is from genome assembly GCA_004363605.1 of Indri indri. Classification (NCBI taxonomy): domain Eukaryota; kingdom Metazoa; phylum Chordata; class Mammalia; order Primates; family Indriidae; genus Indri; species Indri indri. The sequence continues at coordinate 9,687 of RJWJ010016913.1, read as the reverse complement.
TCCAGAGATAAGTGGGTAAAGAAAACGTGGTGCATATACACAATGGAATACCATTCAGCCTTTAAAAAACACAGGAAATTCTATCATTTGTAACAACACTGATGAACCAGGAGGACATTATGTTAAGTGAAATAAGCCAAGCACAGATTGCCAGAGGCTGGGGTAGGGGTGAGGGGTGGGGATTGGGCAGATGTTGTTCAAGAGATACAAAATTTCAATTAGACAGGAGAAATAAGTTCAAGAGATCTATTGTACAACATGGTGACCATAGCTAACAACAATGTATTGTATACTTGAAAATTGCTAGGAGAGTAAATTTAAAGTGCTCTCACCACAGAGAAATGATTACTATGTGAAACAATGCGCATGTTAATTAGCTTGATTTAGCCATTCCACAATGTGCACATATTTCAAAATATCATGTTGTACACCATAAATATATACAATTTTATTTGTCAGTTAAAAAAATAAATAGGCTGGGGGCAGTGGCTCACATCTGTAATCCCAGCACTTTGGGAGGCCAAGGCAGGAGGATCCCTTGAGGCCAGAAGTTCAAGACCAGCCTGGGCAACATAGAGAGACCCTGTCCCTTTAAAAAAAAAAAAAAATTAGTGGGCCTGGTGGCATGAGCCTGTAGTCCCAGCTACTTGGGAGGCTAAGGTGGAAGGAACACTTGAGCCCAGGAGTTTGAGGGTACAGTAAGCTATGATGACACAACTGCACTCCAGCCTGGGCAACAGAGTGAGACTCTGTCTCTAAAGAAATGAACCAATTAGTTAATTAGTTAAAGTAATTTTCAAATACAGTGGTTAAACCATTGATTTTTTTTCACCATGTTTTCCTTCAACATCCATGCTTTTTCAAATGAAATTGTTTCTGTACAGCAGATAAAGGCATATTTTCTAGGATTAAAGTGGGGCTCAGAGTTCCCCCTACTTTGCCACCCTGTCTCTCACTGTGACCTCCAAGCAGGACTCTGTGGAGCAGGCTATGAATCCATTGCTCCCCAAGGTCCCTGTTAGCAATAAGACTCTGTGCTTGCTAAGTCCTGATTTGTGATGGTTGCAGTGTCAGATGGGAAGGGACACCATGGAGACATTCACCATCCAGAGCTGCTAGCGGCTGTTAGTGTTGGCACTGCATCAAGGCAGAGTTCACGAAAAGGGTTGTGTATAAGCCTGGCCCAGGCTAGGGGAAGCCAGGGACAGGGCATGTTGGCCTCAATACCAAGGAGGAAATGCGGATGAGAAGGAAAAGCTAAAATCAACTACTCGTGAAGTTACAGGTAGATGTCTATCAACAATTTTGTGTCTGAAAGTTATTTCTTTAGGGAAGGCTCTTTACAGAGATGTTGATCCTCTTGTAAACCAGCTAAGTCTTTTTCACCCTAGTTCACTCCATTCCCAAGTCCACATTAGGTGTATTAGGAACGGTCCCGCTCTTCCTTCCCGTTAATATTAACTACTGTGCCACCCGTTATTTCTATTTCTTTGAAGTCATCCTTGGCCTATTTATTTAAATTATGCAAAGGGTTTGTGTTTTCTAAGATTACAACTTCACTAGGATCAATGATTGTGTCACACTTCCCGGGGGATTACAGCCCGCCCTGACTGGCTGCACACTCTGTTTTCACAAGGCTTTTCCATCCTGACTGTAATCTAATGTCCTTGATTAAAAGGCAGCCACACTCCACCCGCCCCTCATAAAGTGGTGTCCCAGAGGGGACTAACCCCTCCTTCATTTGTTAACCCTTTCAAGCCAGGCCGTGGCTGGGTGTTTGGTGTGTTTAATAGGATGAAAACTCATTGAACTTGAGGACCAGAGAAGAAGATCTTCAGGATTATATAATTTACCCTATTCCATCCCATTTTGTATGAGTGAACAGAGAACAGGGACATTTTCCTGCAGAGGCAGAGGGGAGAAAAGTGACAATGCCAACATTTATAAGCCTTTATAAGCCTTTGTGGTATGCCAGGCACAGTGGGCATATGTGATAGTGCTTTGTATGATATCGTGTTTAATTTCCTAATAACACTACCAGGAGGGAATTAGTAGCCTTACTTTGTGAATGAGAAACGTGAGGGCGCCAGAGCTTAGATAACTTGTCCAAGTTTATAAGTTTACATGACCAGTTATGAGGACTGGCTGCACTGGGCTGAAGCCCTTCCATCTGGCTGGGAGCATATCCTCCTCTCACCCACCTGCGCCCATTCCATTGCCTCTAGCTGTGGTACTTAGCCTTTTTTTTTTTTTTTTTTGCATTCTCAGCATATTCTAATGTACTATCATTGTTGATAGTTCACCAGTTTTAAAAATGCGATGTCCGTTAAAACATTAACAACAAACAAACAACCTTTCTACAGCAATAGCTCTGCTCCCCTGGCAAGTTGTGTCACTATCTCAACAGGGCTGCTCTATGCCCAAATGATGCTCTCTGTTATGGATGCAAATAGCTCCTACACACCCTATTAAACAGGAATTCTGATTTCACATCTTATCTGCTACCTCCTACTCACAGTTATCCCATTTTACTTTAAATCCTTGAACTTCTCTGCTCAAAGTTCTAACAGACATCACCGTCAATGTCTCTTCAGTTGTAAGACAAGTAAATGATACATTAATCAAAACTTGGCAGCCCACCCTATAAAGGTTTGCCATGTACTCATAGACCACAGTATACCTACTGAGGACTGATACGGATTCGATCCCAAGTTAATGAACCCTGCTTGAGCATTCCTCATACCATACCTTTAGCAGAATTCACATGCCTTAGTAGTTTCATTTCTCCTGTGTATCAGACAGACTAGTTATTTCCTTTTCCTCTTGTACCTCTGGCACTAAGACCATGCCCCTGCATTATTTATTGATTTTAAAATGACTTTTATTTATTAGTAATAGTATTTGTGTTCCAGTCACCAAGAAAACAATAACTAAATTGTTTTTTGGCTGTTTCAAAAATTTATTTAATTTAAGTAAGTATTTCTCAAGCACCTGAAATACATCTAGGACTATGCTAAGCATTATGGAAGAGGGCAAAGGAGTATAATGCATGATCTTTGCTCTCAAGTACATTATCGTCTTCATAAAAATGCAGAATTGATTCCCATGAAACAGTTTAACAAACTGAATGCACAAATAATCATATGGATTCTAAATGTTCAAAGTCGTTAAGGGGAAAAAAGATCTATGGATTATAGGAACTTGACTTGAACCTCAAATGTTGGGTTAGATTCTGACAAATGAAAAAAGGGAATTTCGGGCCTGGAGATGGCAGGGACAGAGAGAGGCAACAGGTAGGGGACATTGGAGCAAGGGGAGTCAAGAGCCAGCAGGAAGAGCAATTAGGACCTTATTATGGTAATGCAGGCATGATGTAGAGAAAACCTGCAAGGACAGTGACTGTGCGAATAGAATGGGAAGAATGTGAGTGACGTTGCTAAAAGAAGTAAAACAGGTCCCATTTATTTATTTTTGTTGTTGCTGTGATTGCATTTGGGGTCATCTTCATAAATTCTATAATCTATAATAAAGACATATGAACTCAAATGTTTATAGCAGCACAATTCACAACTGCAAAGATGTGGAAACGACCCAAGTGCCCATCAATACATAAGTGGATTAATAAAATGTGGTATATGTATACCATGGAGTACTACTTAGCCATTAAAAAAATGGTGAAATACCTTTTGTATTACCCTGGATGGAGCTGGAGCCCATTCTTGTAAGTGAAGTATCACAAGAATGGAAAAACAAGCCCCACATGTACTCACCATTAAATTGGTACTAATTGATCAACACTCATGTGCACATATGGGAAATAACATTCATTAGGTGTGGGGCAGGTGGGAGGGGGGAGGAAGGGATGAGTAAATTTACACCTAACCAGTGCGATGCGCACTGTCTGGGGGTTGAGCATGCTTGTAGCTCTGACTTGGGTGGTGCAAAGGCAATATATGTAAACAAAGCATTTGTATACCCATAATGTTCTGAAATTAAAAAAAAGAAACAGATTTATTAAGCAAAAAAAGAAGAAGAAGTAAAACAGATGCAGATGATTAGTGGGTTATAAAGGCATGAAGTGTAAATGGCTGCAAGGTTTCAAACCTTGGGAAGAATCCTGATTTTGAGGGAGAAATCCAGTTTTTATTGCAAATCCAGTTGATACCCCAAGCTGTAATAAAAGCTTTACATTCATTAATACACTCATTCCACAGGTTGCATTGAAAGTCAGATACGAATGTAGAATCTTCACTCTATATAGGAGCATTCCCAGGCTTCTTTCAATTTACACGGGTGACAGAGCTGAGACCCAGCAAAGAAGCCTCTAGCTCCAAAGCACGCATTTATCCATCTTGACCACACTTACCACATTGGGTTACTCTGAGATGATGCTCTTGTTGCCAAATCCAATGGACCCGACTCATCTTCACTGTTTTGACTCTGCCATGGCAGGCACTCTCGACCATTTCCATCTCTTCTCCCTTGCTTTTGTGACATCCTTCTGTTGTTGTCCTCCTCTACTTCCTTCATAGTTGTTTCTGTTTCCACTGGTTTCCAGCTGCCTCCACCTGACACTTAAATGCTGGTGTTCCCTGGGGTTCTGTCCCCATACTCTCCCTGGGCTATTAATACATTATCTAGTTCCAAGGTTCCATTACTGTATATGCTGATGACTCCAGTGTTAATTTTTCTGTCTTTAATCTCTTTCTGGAGTGCAGGGATCATGTGTATCTACCTTTCTCCAGACTCTCTCTCCCTGAATATCCCACTGATACCTGAAACTCAACAATGGGCACATTATCTTTTCCTCCTGCCGATATTGTTGCTGCTGTTGGTCCTTTGTCTCTGAGTGATACCACCATGTGCCCAGTATCCTGAACTTAAAGGACAATTAGTTTGACCCATCTTCTTACAGATGAGAAACATCTCCTACTCACTTTCTTGTCTTCTCCCATTTTAGCCTCAAGAATTTGGAGAGATGAACCCAACTCCCCAACCCTAAATCAACCACAGGAAAAAGCTTCTTTAAATTAGAAGCTTCTAATTAACTTGATTTACCTTTTTTGTATTAAAAAGAAATGGGAGCCAGATAGGCCAGATAGTTTATGAGTATAAAAGTGAGAACTCGGGAAGGATATAAACAGTGACATTGGTGTTTCCAAGCCTGGGATGAGAGGATGATGGAGATGATTAAACGGAAATGATTCTTAAACTGCCCCTGTTTATTTATATCTTTTGTCTATTTTTCTATTAGGTTATCTTTTTATTGATATACAAGCAAGGTTATATTTTATGAATGTTAATGCTCTGAATATTATATAGAGAGAAATATTTTATACCAATCCTTCATTGTCTCCAAAATTCATTTGTAACTCATAAAAGTTATATATTTTTATATAGTCACATGTTACACTTTTTCTTTTTGGCTTTTAAGTTTTGTGTCATGCCAAGTAAGACCTTTTCTAACTCAGGCCTATAAAACTATTCCCATATTTTCTTTTGATACTTTCTCAAATTTACTATTTTTAACAAATAGATATTTAATCTATCTGAAATTTGGTTTTTTGTGGATGATATACCTAGGAATTTTTAAATTGGGAAGGATACCACAGAAAACATATCTACAGTGGTAATGAAACTTATTATGTCTTATAAAGGATTTTTTTAAAGTCTTAGAAAAAACAAAATTAGGAATTTTGGCCAAGCATCATTACAGCCTATGTTTATTTCCTCAAGAGTCATATATGAGAAAGTGCTTTATATTTAAAAATTATACAAACATTTTTGTATATGGGTTCTCTTTTTCAGCATCATAATCTGTTTTAAATGACTTGTCTAAGGTCTCTAAGATAATTAATGGCTATCTTTATTCTAGAAACAGCTCTCTTTCCATTCCAGCATTCTTTCTACTCTTACAATAGTCATAACATTCACACCAGGCATTATTCTGTATGCAGAAAAATCCCAAGGCAGAAAGTCTTGACTACAATAAAAGTAAAAGATTTAAATAAGTTAAGCAGTACAGATTTGTTAAAATCATTGCTCACAAGCCCTTTCTCCCCATCTCTGGCCTGACATAAATGGTCACTGGTCACGACTGAGCCGCAGACCTGCTGGAAATGGGTCTGGGGTGGGTGCCTGGTGCAGGCTTAACGGGAGAGGTGCAAATTGTGCCGGTGTAATTCCTAATACCAGACAGTGGAAAATTGCTAGCACAATTGAGAGTTGTTAACACAATAGAAAGGACACGGAAGGAAAACCTGATGTGTCTCTCCTGCTTTTTTTTTTTTGTCCCCACTGCCATTTTCTGAGAGGATAAAATGAGATGACATTGGGAAGAAAACTACCACACCAGAGCCAGCAGTGATTGCTGCTTTGAATGCCGCACAGCTGCGCGGTGTGGCCAGATTGATCCATTTCAAAGCAGTGGTCATTATATTGTGTTTTACTCTGGAAGTGCAGTGCTTTCTGTTTCCTGAGTCGTCTGTTGTGATGGATGGCAGGATGCCCCACCTCGGTACATTACTTTATGTTTAACAATCCTGCATCATGGAATTAACCGAGTTGTACGTTTCGATTGTATCCGAAACAAAGTCTGGACTACGAAAAGATTGTGAATTATGGGAGAGGAAGTTTGAACAGTAGGAAAGAGTCTCATTTTGTTCAAACAACTCTGCTTACAATCTGATTGGATCCAGCATCTAGTTTTTACACCTTTATTTTAATGCCTGCTGACTTTTTCACAGGAGAAAACTAGCCTTAAAAGAGTTAACTTAAAGCCCCCTTTAATTTCTCTCCTTTATTACTTTAATACTTTAAAGCTATTATACTTTGAGCATGAAAGTCTTTGCGGGAAGAATTGTTATGCTTGTTAAGCACATGCAAGAGACACACCCATAAAGCCTCAGCACTCTCTCCCTCCCCCCAAAAAAGTAATGCACAAACAACAACAAATGAACAAAACATGGCTAAAGGGAATAGAGAGTTTAAAAGTTTCAATTGTAAAAATATGATTTCTGTGTTCTTGGGCCTAGCATGGATGCATGGTCAGATTGTGAGTAAATACACCTAGAATTTCTGCCACACTCACTTAACATTTAACCTGTAATAGTCTATAGAACAATCAATGTCCAGCATGGAATAACAAATATTTGTTGAATGACTGGATAAATTAATGAAATAAAGGTGAGTACTTAGAATAAGATATCCATATGTTTTACAAATAAAATTGTTTTCCATAAAATATTATATCATATTCTGTGAATATAAAATTGAATCAAAAGATGAAATATCCTACTGGTTGCTGTTTTTGTTTAGTCTCTGCATACCTCTATTGCTTACTATACTTTGAACTTCACATATTGGACAGTTAGGTTGGTAAAAATGCATATTCTTATATTTTGTCCGTATTTTTCAAAGGGAAAAATGAAGTAAAAAATTAGAAAACACCCAAAATCTCTTACAAACTACATGCTATATCTAGACTGTAATAATAATGTCATTTAAACCATCAGGCCTAGGTACTGCGAATGAATTCATATGGCTAGGAGAACTAAAAAGTTGCCAATCTCCTGGCTTCGAACAGCGTAATTAGGCAATATTACAATATTGTTATATATATTTAATCATAGGCTAGAAACAATAGATACAGAAGACAGACCAAGACCTACATAATCCTCATTTAACTAATCCAAGAATCTGAATGTTCCTAAAAAATTGTTAATCATTTTAAATGACAGCAAATATAGAACAAAAATCTGAATTGATTTGAAAATGCAGTACGGAAATTATAGTTCATAATTTATTGTATATTTTTAAATAGTTAGAAGAGAAGAATTCTAATGTTCCCAACACAAAGAAAAGGTAAATGTTTGAGGTGACAAATATGCTAATTACCTTGATTTGATCATTGCACATTGTACACATGTATGAAAATACCACCTGTACCCCATAATATGTACAACCACGATATATCAATAAAAAATCAGAATTGAAATGGAGTTCATGTATATCTTAGATGTGTTTTGAAATATATATTTATCCTATAAATTCTGCTATAAAATACTGCTATAAGTTCTGCTATAAAATTATTAACTAGAAATTAAACAATTTTCCTTAGTGGAAATGTTTTAGTAGTTGTATTTAAAGACAGAATATCTGACCTTTAAATATTGGGGCACATTTTAATTTGGGAAACAAATAATCTGTAAATAAAAGGTGTCTATCATTTGGAGTTAGATTTTTCTTAGACATTTTTAATGAGCATCTCTCAGTATTGTCTGTGTTCCCAAAATATTGAGTCAAAAAGGAAGAAAAAGAGGCTGTTGGATAAAAAGAAAAAAAGATGTTCAACCATGAAACAAAAATAATCTTTCAATTGGTTAATGGCTGTTCTTAGCAGACTCCAGCAAGAAATCTGAATTTCAGAGTATTTAGCCCTAGGATACCCACCATTGTCCCTGTCCCTGCAGTCCTGGACGGGAAGGGATGTGACTCTGTCCTTTGCCCTGTTGAGGCAGCAGCACCATTTACTCAATCTTCTCTTGGAAAATTACTTCAGTCTTTTAATACGTGCAGGTGTTAAAAACTTCTAAAGTCAAGAGGGACTTCCGTATATTGAACTTACATCTTCCATGCTGAACAGTTTCATGACTGTTAAAGAGCAGGGCCATCAGGCAATTTTTGCAATTGCTTTTTGTTTGTTCTATTGGTGTGGAGAGAACAGAGGAAGCCTGGAAAAGGAAAGGTGGTTGGCTTTGCTGCAGCATCATTTTAATAGAAAAAAGACTTGCTCCTTCTGGAGAAATCAGAAAAATCAGAAATCTGTAAACACATTTGTTTATTAAAAAAATCACCCCAGGCTTATTTTCCCCAAGAGATAGTCATTTTTAACATTTTGATGTACTGTCTTTCAGTTTTTCTTTGAACATTTGTGTTCACGTACTTAAGATAATACTGTATATTTAACATTAGATCACAAAGTATCATTGTAAACTCTTCAGAAGCATCATTTTTAATATTTTATTTAACATTCCGTCTCTTGTATAGCCAATAATTTACATAATCATTCCCTACTGTTGGACATTTAGGCTGTTATCCTTCGTCCATGAAACATCTTTTTAGACCTGAACTTCTACATCAGTTTAATTCCTTGGCCGCATAAGTGGCTTATGCTATAGGATTTACCAGATTACTCTAATGAACCTAACATAGTGAAGGTAAATTCTTAACTAAAATATTATTATTTTTCAAGACATTTGCAACCCAGAAAGCATAGGAAAATCACACTTGAGGATCAATTACTACTCACCCCACCCCCACCTCTATGTTTCAGAAAATTGAAGATAGAAATTACCAGAGACCTCTCTCTTCAGGGTTCTTTGTGATACTGTAGAGAAGTGCTATCCAACAGAAATATGATATGGGCCACAAATGCAAGCCCCAGATGTAATTTAAAATTTTCCTGTAGCCACATTTAAAAAGTAAAAAAAAAAAAAGAGAGAGGAAATAAATTTTAATAATATACTGAATGCAATATATCCCAAATATTATCATTTCAACCACCAATCAATATAAAAAATAACTAATGAGATATTTTATAGATTTTTTTCATACTAAGTGTTGGAAATCAGTGTGTACATTCTATACTTAAAGCACATCTCTAGTCTAGCTACATTTTAAGGGCTC
>RJWJ010016912.1:0-33790 GCA_004363605.1 Indri indri | reverse complement strand
GCATTTTTACTGCAAATGGCAATAAACGATACCCACATTAGAACCACACTAACTTCAGTCTCCACCTGAAAGTAGAGGGATAAATTGTGCTGTTTCTCAGTGTTTTTATCTCCTATTTCTGAGGAATAGATTAAATCATATTGGTTGTCTAAACTCAGCCTTAATATTGCAATGAAAATAAGATCAATATTTTCTTTAAAAAAAAAAAAAATGTAGGCTCTGCACTTGAGACCCCTCCAGGAATTTCTTCCCTGGGGACAGCGCTGGAGACCTGGCGTCCCAGGCATTCTCCAGTCTCATCGCCAGGAATCCGGCGCTGTGAGAGCAGAACGCAGGATCAGACGGGGCCCTGCTTGTGATGTTTCAAGGTTGTAATTTCACTGCTTTCTCCTCTCGTACATTTGAAATCTCCCCAGAGTACTGCTTTGGTAAGATGAAGGGGGTTTGGGGGGATTTTTCCTCCCCCATGTCAGAAACAGTCAGTGCAGCTGTGCGCTCTGGTTTGGTGGGTTGTCAGGAATTTGATAAACTATCTCAGCTGCTGTAAATCTACTTTGCGCTTGAAACACAGCAAAGTATATACTGTATATTCGCAATCTGGCACCAAATTTAGTTTTGGAAAATCAAAATCAGTTTACAGTTTTTACTGATGGGGAGAAATGAGAAGCGCATCATCCTCATCCTTCTTCATTTCTTCTTTCCCTTGGATTCGAGCCCTACCTCATCTTCACAGGCCCTCCGGCCCTGAACAATTACCCGCAGCCTCGATGCTTCATGTGGTCATGTGATGCCAGTGTGGGAGCACTGATTGGCTCCCCTCTGCGGATGTACAGGTAGCCTCAGGTCAGAGGTCAACCCCACAAAGGTCACCACAGAGAAGCCTTTTCCCTGGGGTCATCTCATCTCTCCTCCTTAGACTTGTTTGTTGTTTGTTTTGGACGGAGCGGAGATGAACACAGAAAATAAGTCGATCTGATCGCCCCCCAAAAAGAAATGCTGCATCTGATGCCGGCCTCTAACCTCACGGTATTTTAAAATTTCAAAACACAAGCAGCAGAGGCTTGGTCTGGCCCAACTCCCAAGCTGTTTGGGAACTAGAGCAAAAGATTTCGGTAATGCTTCCGGCCAGGATATTATTAGCAAGGCCATCTCCAGGCAGGTACTGATCACAGAGGAACTGTTACCAGGTACTAATCCCTCTCTATTCTTTCTCTCCAACCCCACCCGCCCCCCACCGCAGGTGACCCACCCCTATAGCTGTCCCCAGGTCAGACACGAAGGGGTAAAAGCACCAGCAGGGTGGCTGGATGAGGAAGGGGGCACTGTATTGAGACAAGCAGCCTCAAGGCTTTGGTGACATTGGCTGCGTATAGATCAGGCTTAAGTTTTTATCTTCTGCCTGCTGGTGCCCTCCCTGAAATGGCTCTAGCCTTCTCGTCTCTGGGGCCATAAGTGGTGTCCTCACAAAACTCCATATCTCACCACTGCCCTCCTCCAAAAGGGAAAAATAAAGCAGAGGTCAGGAAGATTATTTCTGTTGGCTAAATCTTGGGTGTTACTCCAACTATCAGCTATCGGATAAATTAGCTATTTTAACAGCCATTAGGGACCCAAGCTGGAGTCATGTACAGGTTCTATGGACACGACATCACAGCAGCAGCAGCTACCCACAGTGGCCTATGCTGGTGGTAAGAAGAGGAGATGGGGGCTTAGAAGGTGCTGTTGTGGAGAGCAAGCCTGCTGGTGAAGGTTATCCATTTCTACAGTGTTACATAAATACGTCCTGATAATCCTTCTATGTCAAACTCTGTGCCAAACACCAAGGATTCAAAACATTTCCTGGATCCGAAGGGCTCTCAGGCTAGAAGGAGAAACAACACTTATATAACTAACTGCAGAACAACACAGGAAGTGGAAAGAACAGAGAAGTGTGTGAGTGAAAGGAGTAATTGCTTTTTCTAGGCAGGGTCAGAGAAAACTTCACAGAGCAGGTGATATCAGCAGGGTCTTGAATAACAAAAAACACGGAGGAAGGGAGATGATGACAACCCAGGAAAAGGGCCTGAACAAAAGCGGGAAGGCCAGGGCACCCACGCAGGCCCACGGAGCTGAGACACAAGAGTTCTAAAGTCGCCTTGGTGGTCTGGGAGATGCAGGAGCCGGGTGGTCCATGCCAGCTGGAAACTAAATGTCTGACCAAGAAGTGGGCAATGGGCCGCAAGGGGGCGCTGGCAGAATTTTTCAAGCCAGGAAGTACTTTAGAAATTACCTTTGGCAGCAGTGATGAGACAGGAAAGAGGCTAGAGACAGGAAGACCAGGCAACGCCAGTGATCCGGGTGAGAGATGATGAGATCCTTAACTGTGGACAGAGAACAAGACACGGCATGTAAGAGAGAGGTTTGGGAGAGAAGTCTGAAGCATCATTGAAAGAATTTCATTGGAGATGAAGGCTACAGGCAAGATGATTAACTCGGGTAAAACTAGGGGATGGTGTTACCATACCTGAAGAGGGAGAGAGGACAGTTTTGGGTTTCGGTCATAATGAATTTGGGCTCAGATATGCTGCATTTATGGGGCTTCGGCAGTGTCTGGTGGGCAACTGGAATCACAGCTCTGAAGATCAGGCGAGAGGCACAGGTCTGACCCTGTAGAAACGTGAGCTCCGTAACTGTTCTGTTCACAAACACATCCCCAGCCCAGAACAGTGTTCGCCACATATTAGGGGCTCAATAAATGTCTGTTAAACCAATGAGTGCCTCTGATGCTCAGCAGCCTGTGGGAGGCAGCAGAGTGCCGTGGGGTTGGGGAGATTGCTCAGAGACGGGAGAGCAGGTGCATGGCGGGATCGTGGGGGCATCACAAGAATGCAGATGACATTTTCAATAAGTTTGTTGTGAAGAAACGAGAGGAAGGACTGTACCTCGAGGTTTCTTTAAGATGGGCACAGTTGTACAGTGCATCAATCCACATCCTAGCAGACAATAAAATTCCATTTGGATAGTTCACATGAAGAGACTGAATGAAAGGACAGTTTGTAGAGGTCCAGACACAGTTAAGAGGACCGTGAAGAGTAGCACGGCACTGAAGCTGTGACAGCATCAGGGACAGACGACAGTGGGAAACCGATATTGTCCCTCGGTCTGGAATGGGAGGAAACAGTGTTACCAGAGCCCAGTGTGAGCTGAAGCCTTGGCACAAGGGTGATCAGGCAGGAGCTGCAGCTGTACAAGGACAAAGCCACTGCCAGACCGTGGTGCCAAAGCGAGGAGTCGGTGAGGAAGTAACATCGTGACCTGTCCCTTCTCCCGCCTTCTGATCTCTTGCCAGTGCCTCCATGGACAGAACCCAACTGGAAACCAAAGGGCAAGGGGGCAAGGTGATGCAAGGCCTGGGGGCCAGTCTCCCGGGGGACAGAGTGGGACAGGGAAGGGAGGGGAGGGGATCTGGTGGGGCGGGGCAGGAGGAGAACTGCCAACACACAGATAGAAGAAAAACAGCCGGGAAAGCCAGAAAGTTTGCAGGTGCAAGAATTAGTGGACACAATTGCTGGAGTGAGGGGGCCTAACCATGAGATGGCAAAATACAGGCTTATAAAGACAGGAAGTTCAAGAATAGATAGATTTGGACAACACCAACCCCATGACCACCCTGAATGCCCCTTCTTTAGGTGGCAGAAGTAAGTACTGCATTGAGATCGTCCTTCCTGTCTTCCAGGATGACACTGATGCTGTGAGTTTCAGGGACTTGGCTCAGCTGGGTCATTCTGGCGCCACCTCCAGGTATACCTGCGGGATGTCTCCTTCCTCCTGGTACTACCAACACCTGCTACCTCTCTGGAGCCCACAGATGCTGAATCTTTCTGGTGAGACAAGAAGCAGAGACCTCCAGAAGTGTCACTACCAACACAGGTCTTAAAGCTGAGTTTTTACAAGCACATCCAGCCCAAACAGCTGTCTGTGAAGTGCAGCCTGCCAGATACAAAAATAGCTTTTGTTGCTTTGGATGCCTTCACAAGAACACTAGAAAGTCACTGGATTTTAGGGAGGGAAGAACTGATGCTTAGGATGATTAAGAAATTTGCCCAAGGGCATGACTTGCCCGAGCTTGGGCTTGGGACCCCTTCTTTCGGACAACAGATATTCACTGAGCATCTGTTATGTGCCAAGTATAGTTCTAGACACTAGGAATTGAGAAATAAACAAGGCAGACAGATTGCCCACCCTCCTGGAGTTCTAGGTGCAGTGGATGGACAACAAGAACACAAGCAAGTATAAACAGATAACGATCACCTCCGATAGAGGTAAGGCTGTCTTCCCAGTACCTTGTTGTATGCTCTCCAATGCCAAGCTTCAAAAACCCGCGATCACAACACAAAACCTTGCTGGTTAAGAAGGCAACACACCCACACGGCAGGTCTGTCTGCTGTGTTTGTGCTGCATCTTCCCACCAAGCACTTGAAATGTGTTAAATAATCATTGCCATTCCACTGCAAGTGCATTTCTCTTTTATTTTAATCCTATTATAGAATTTTTTGATGGCAACCTGCTGTTAGAGTACATCTAACTATGTTAAAGCTCCCCAGGCCCTGAGCATGAAAGAACCTCTTCAGAACACACGCTAGGACAGGTCTACCTTGTTAGCATGGAAATGAAAATAAAAAGCACTGCTTTGGGGCAAGGAGGAGGATGGGTGTTCTAATATCAGTGTTTAGGAGGTGATCTCTCCTTGTTCTCCCCTTTGTGCTTCGGGTGGTAGTGGCTCGATGTTGGCAAGGATTCTTTTCTGTATTCTATCCGGTGCCCAGTGCTTGGTGTCTAAGCGGTGATGACTAGTAATATAACTTGCAACTCCTCAGCTAAAGGTCATCGCTGCTGCTCTTCTGCTCCAGTTGCTTTTTGGTGCAAGAGAATCAGTTGTCAGTGTAACCTACAGGCTCACTCCTGAACTTTGGTGATGTTTCATTAACAAGGTGGAAATAGATGTCATTTAAACATGGAGGCGAACGCCTCCCTCCACCTGCAATTATGCAAATAGAGAGCAGCCCTGGCGTGGCACAAATCATCGCTTCCTAGAGGATATTGAGTTCATATTCCTTAAACAAAGTGACACTTAGGGGTTGCAAGAAGTTGCATTCTAATACACTCTATTTCACTATTACATTATTCTGTAATTTCTATTTCACTCGAGAAAATAACAACACACAGGTAACACTTTATTGGCAGTCAAAATTAGAAAACACCCAAGGCACCTTGGCTTTCTGGGCCTCCATCTCTGTGCCCAAGGGAACATACAATGAGTGCTGTGAATAAAATTAATAACTGAAGTCCACTTGGACAAATGACATGCTTGCTCTTGTTTGTGGTGACAATGATTAACCATCCCTCACGTGTTCTCAGGTTCCTCACTGATATGGGAGCATGACACATGATTCATCCCCTTGGAGAACACTATAGAAAGCCATACTGAGTGAATCCTTCAACTCGGGGGTAATATTTAAAATATTAGACATGAAGCAATCGCGATGAACGCTGGCTGCACCAATGCATCTGTCAGGAGCAGAAGCCCTGCCCCCAACCCACAGGAAGCTCTCCTGCAAATGGGAGCACCTACTCGTTTAATAACAAGCTCTTCCTAAGTGCATTCTACGGGAATCAGGGGCCCTGAGCTAACCATTAATGATTCACAGAATAAAAACATATGCCTCCCACCCTCGAAGAGCTTAGAGTCTAGTAAAAGATATAAAACATAGACAAAATATAACATATAATAGCATAAATGTCCTAAGAGGGGTAGGTACAAAGATTCCTGGGAGTTGAGAGGAGGGAAATCATTCCTAGCTGGAGAAAAGAGTTGTATGCACCTTCATGGAGGAGGCTGTGTATCAAACAGGGCTTGAAGGGTAGATGGGATTCGGACATGAATGGTCAAGGAAAAGAGCTTTCCAGGGGAAGGAAAAACCGAAGCGACGAACTGAAATGTGAGAAATGATGGGGCAGATTCGGAGAACGATTCGGCGTGTCTGTATTACAGGCCTCGCGAACCTGGTAACAAGAGACACAACTGGGAAGGCAGATTGGGGTCAGATCATCATAAGCCACGAACGCCAGAGTAAGGAACTGGGACTTGATTCCGTAGAACCTGGAGCACAGTCAAAAATTATTTCAGCAGGAGAGTAGCATGATCAGGGCTTCATCATCAATCAACTCAACATTATTTTAAACTTAACGGGCAATGGTGGCGGCAGGCTGACCCCGGAATGCCAAGCTCAGCTGCAGAAGGTCAGGCGCTGGGTTACACGTGCCTCTCGCACCTGAGCCTGGAGAAATAACTGCTTGTTCAGGCTGTCAGTCACCAACTTGCTCGGAGCACCCTCTGTGCAGGGACAACGACGCACGCTTCTCTTACTTAGTGCTTAGCAGCAGGGTTTTGCTCTGCCCCACAGCTGTCATCCAAGACCAGGACAAAGAAAAGGCTTAAGAAGATCGAGGGAGACATCTGCGGACCCGCCCATTTTTACTGTATATTTCTGTGAGCTTGGCTGACGACGCTGGTCAATGTTGATTTTTCTGCATGAAGTAGAAAAGCAGAACTCTGTTGATTTTATGTTTTATGGCTGATCGATGGGGGTCAGAGTGAGGCCTTTGAGAGATGCTGAGTGGGAGGAACTGTGATGCTTTCGATGGCCTCGTTTGCGTTGTGTCTTCTTCTGGGAAAGAGAGAGGTCAAGGTGAGTCATTCTTTCAGACTCGCATGGCTCAGGCGATGTCACCCCCGGGCTGCAGAGGCAATGGTGGGGGCGTTTCCAGCCAGGCTGAGCAAGGAGAGGTGACATTTAAGGGCTTTTGAAGAAATGCTGCACTTTTGGCAAAGGGACCCCGAGCTGCACCTGCGTTTCTGCAGGCTCCTCATTTGCTTTTTATATCCTCGAAGGCTGTGTCTGGAATTGCTGAAAGGTGGAAAATCTGCACACCCCTTAGGCATTAAAAAAGACAACAAGGACGAGAAAGAATCTGGTGAAAGCTCAAGAGACCTGGCTCTCCAGTAACCAGCTCTGTGTAATTCTAGCCCTCACCATGGTGCCTCTGGCCAGGCCTCATAATCTTTATCTCTGCAATACTGCCACGGATAATAGCGACCAATTATTAAACATATTCTGTACTAAATTCTCTAATTATGTATCATCACATTTAATCCTTGCAATAACCTCTAAGGAAGTGATCATGGTCCTTATTTTACAAAAGAAATTAGAGTTTGACAGGTTAAGTAGCTGGCCCAAGCTCACACGAAAATAAGCAACAGAAAAGATTTGAGCTCAAAATCTCGTGCTCTTAATAATTTGCCATGCTGTCCCCTCCACCTCACTTTGCTTGCCCATGTAATGGGGACAACCGTCATTAAGAATCAAAACCAAACTGCACAATAGGGGTAGACGGGCCTTATACACCATGAAGGGCTAGACAAATATTAAGACATCAGTGCTCTGAAGTCGACTCTGCCTCTCTTGTGCTAAGAACACGCAGGATTTAGATATGAATGTGCTTTCAAAAGCCAAAAGTATGATGCTAAGTGAAATGTTACCATTGTAAAAAAATTTTTTTTGCTATGTTATATAGCACACACCAGGGGCTACCCTGGGATCCGTGGGAGGCATTTGAGTGGGGAAAGAGGTTAAATGGCCTCTTGAACAAAAGCAAGAGGAAAGAGACACATGCAGAGACACATCTGCTCGATTCGACAGTGCAGGAGACGTGGTCCCTGACACTGCGTCGCCGCTCTTCTCTCTTCTGCCGATTTAAGCTTTTTTCCATTGTTCTGTTCCCACGCGGTTTGCATGTAAAAGCAGCACAGTGTGGACATCATTAAAAGTATTGTGACTGGAGGCTGAAATGAGACACTGATCGTCCTATTAAGCAACAGATTTCATAAACAAATGCAGTTCATTCTGCCCGCAGCCTGACATCGCTGTCTGAGAAGCACTGCTGAAAATAATTTATCTACTAGCGTTCTGCTTAAAGTTTCAGATTCCACAAAGCCCCACTAAGTCAAAAAAAAAGATAGGCAAATGGTTGGCTGAATCCACGCAGTGCTTAGCAAGCACCCCCCACCCACATCACCCTCCACGCCCGCCCCCAGAAAGCCTCTGAGTGTCCCTGCTGCTGTTAAACCGCCATGGCTACAAAGCCACTGGTGCAGCCAACCAGAGCTATGGCCTCCCGAGAAATGACAGATTTAAAGGAAGAAATACTGTGCACTCGCTGGAGGCGAGTTATTTTAATATAATCCCGAGATGACAGCTCTCCACATTTAATCATCAGACTCCTGATTTTTTGCTACGACATTAGAATTTCTCACAATCTGGGAAAATGTTTCTTTTCCATCCATGCCTGACAGTTGCATGTTTGCAAGAAGTGTCTGTAAACCTCTCCAATTATTTTTAATAAAATGTAAATGATTGCCTACATAAGCCCTCTATTTTCCAGCAGCCCTCGCCTGCAGGGAAGGGTGGCAAGTGGCCGTGCTTCCGGGCAAGGCCTCTGAGGCTTTGTTGTTTTCCTCGTGGTACTAACCTGCCACTCGGAAGCCTTGCCTATCTCTTTGTCACCTGCATTATGACCATTTCTTTTTAATAGTGTCTGTGATCAACAGCTGTCAGAGAGGCTGCATTTGATTATCTCTGCCTAAGTGGGCTAAAGCTGCCTGGTTGGTGCCCCGTCATAAGCCCGGCTCCATCCCAAGGTCTGGCAGCCATTACAGTGGACATTTGCACAATTCTCTAGTTTCCTAATTCATACAAGGTCCCTTAGGTTAGGTGTGTGCTATTCTCACATCCGTTCCTTTTTTAACAGATGAGAAGCTGGAATGGAGACATGTTACATCTTCATTAAAGACACACAGCAAGATGGGACCACTGCCAGGCCCCACGCCCAGTGCTCAAGCTACTCCATTCATTTCTTCTTTCAGGAAACTTTTCAGTGAGCGTCTACTGTCTCGAGGCCCTAAGGAAGCAAAAACAAATAAAACATGGGTCCTTCTCTAGAGGCGTTAACAAGGTAATGGATAGACAAGTAAATACATAATTTCAGCACAACGTGAAAGGCAAAGCAATCAGGTGAGCGCAGAGTGCCGAGGAAACATGTCCACGGCTGCTGCATCTGTCTGTGGGTCAGGGAGGGACTCAGAGATGACAACTGTGGGTGGTTAGGTAGGGAAGGGAGGAGGGCCTCTGCCTGCAGACAGATGCGGCCTCGCAGACAAAGGCAGGAGGCATGAAAAAGTGGGGAGTGTTTCAAGAGCAGGCATTTTTGGACAGAAGAATCCAGGCCCCTGAATGGAAAAAGTAATGGAAAGTAAGCGGAAAGCGGGACCAGGGTCACAAGGTGGATGGCTTTGGTGGCCTTCTAACTACTGAGGGTCTAATGCCTGCCCCAGAGCAGGCTGGAATACGTTTTTGCATGTCAGCAGCCCTTCTCTCCCTGCCCCTGAGAAAGGGCGACTCAAAATACATGGCCGGTGGGGCAACACCAGCCCGTTGGGTGAAGTTCCCAGTTCCCCCCGTGATAAGCTAACCGGGGTGCCCTCCAAAGGACAAAGCAGTCCCTGAGATAAAGAAATCACTTCTGGCACCCGAGTAAATAGGTGAGAACTTTGCTTTTCACCGAGGATTGTAGAGAAACTCAATCTACTCCTGAACTGTTGAATAATTTCTCACTTGCCCGTCAGAGCTCAGCTCACCTTCATTCCCAGCCTTCTCTACTGGGCTTTGCCGAGCTGCACCTTATCACCTGCAGCGTGGGTCTCTCAGAGAGAACGAGACCATTATTAGTACCCCTTCCCTGTCACCTGAAAGAGAAGTGTTAATATGCATCCCGGGAAGTGTGATGCGTGGCAGCCACGGAACCAGTGCTGGAGTGCCCTGGGAACCACCACCTCCCTCTGATCTCATCGTCACCTATTTCTGAAGTGCAGAGCTGGGACTTGAGAAGTGGCTCTCTTGATAATAGCAGGAGGCATCTTGCAGATCTGGGTTCGCTTCCTGATTGTACTCTGGGTAAATAATTAGTGCTTCTCTCCAGCGGTCTGTGCTCCAAATCTCCGCTCACCAGAGACAACAAGTGGGGGATGTTCAAGTCCTACCAAGGATGTCCCTGGAGATGAGAAGCATTCCCTGTTCTCTCACCTGCTGTGTTTGCCACTGGGCACCTCGCCCAGCACCACCGACAGCGCTGACGGGATAGCTCAGGTGAGCAACGCTGTGAGCAGGCTGCTGCTCTGTAAAGGGTCCGTATTGTTCCCACCCAGGCAGACGCCTGGTTCCCAGCGATGTACGAGATCCACTTCTGCAGCCACTAGCACTTGAGCTGTCTTTGCCACCTCTCTTCTTTCTCTTTCGATGTGCTAAATTGAGATACAAATGAAGCTGAAAAGAACCCAAATTCTTTGACAGTAATACACTTCAAAGGAGAAGGAAAGAAAATCTCTTGGGGTGACTATATTTACTCCACCACGGCTCAGTCTAACCGCCACCACACACCTCACCACAGGTTCCAAATGGAAATTGTTGAGGGCTATTGAGCACACTGTGAGTTTTCAGAGCAGATCCGTGGAAAGTTACTTAGCACAGCTGCCTCGGTAATTGTGACACATTAGAGAAGTGCGTGGTGTTCCTCAGCCCTCGGCCTCGCACTACCCTGGCTACTCACCTGGGTGGCGGTCTAGCCGGGGGTTAGGATTCTGCACCACAGCCCATTAACACCAGCAGGGAGACGGCTGCCTGACAACCGCATCGTGAGCTAGGCTTTGCAACTTAATCCTATTTGGTTTAATGGATTTGTCTTCAGAATCAAGGGGGCACAAATAGAAAGGGGATGAAAACAGTGCTACGGTGATGCCTTTGAACTGCCTGGGTGTGCCTGTCAACTGGGCCCTCGTCCTCTCGTATACCCGCACATCCAGAGTGCTGAACTGCAGAGTGTAGACATCCTCCAGGGTCCTTCTCAGCCTGGAAGCAGCTAGACTGTTTCCTGTCTCCCACCTCCGCTCCATCCCACCCCCAGGCCCACCCCCTTCCCCTCTGACATCATGATCCAATTCAGCAAAGCTCCTAGGCATAAAAGTCATTTTAACCTATGCAGTTTTTTTCTTCAGATCTTCATTTGGCTACACGTGTATAAATGACCTTGTGCTTCCTAATTTACTCACTGAAGGCCATGGCATGGAATAACAATAACTGTACAAAGTTAACATCAATCCCATGCTATGTGCCAGGAACACACTAAGCGCATAACTTGTCATTGCTCTTTCATTCTTCATAATTGCCCGGTGAAATAGCTGTGATTATTATACTCATTTTGCAGACAAGCAAACTGAGGCAAGAAGAAGAATCATTAAGCAGACATTATTGACTGCAGGACTATGTGCATTATTATAACAATACAGTAATAATGATGGTAGTGACCAGAGTTGGAGAACTGGAAATTTCCTTCTGTAGCAGAGAAAAGAACTCAAATTTTGGAATCAGACAGACCTGGGTTAAAATCCCAACCGCACTACTTACCAGCTGTGAAATTTTACACCATTTTCTTAATGCATCTGGGGTTCCAAATAATTGTACCTAAGGTTGATTTTTGTAAAAATTGAAGATGAAAAAATATATGATGGGTTTAGCACAAAGTAGGCCCTTGACATATGCATTTGTCTCTTCCTTTCTCTGCCCAACCACGTTAGCTCCACATCTCATGAACCACAATATTATCTGTTGAATTGCTTGTGGCACCCCCATGTCACCTTATACTTATTTTATATCTCATTACTAAGATGTATAAATGAAAGTGGTGGGTATGCCTACCCTCATCCCTACCCAGAAAGGGCATAAAGTGAGGGTGTGAATCACCAAAACACCTAGAATGACTATCTGTGCACAAAAAAAAGTACTTACAGAGGAAAGTCTTAATTAAGTAGACCCCAGTAGTTAGCTAGAATGTCTCCTCTCTCAACCCAAAGAATGATAAAACAAGAACCACGAAATGATCTTAAAATAGAATGAGCTAACCTATAAGGTAATGAGCTCCCTTCCACTGGATATATTCAAGCAAAGGCTGGACAACCAGCTGTGAGAGAGGTTATAAAGGGGATTAATGTATGGGCCAAAGATTCAATAAAATCAGAGATTTTTCAAACTGTTTTGAGCAGCAGAACATAAAAGAAATAATAGCAGAGCTACTTCAGGGTGAAGAGAGGTGGGAAGCTCTGATCCCTCCATGAAGGCACTAAGGAATCCTTGTAAAGTCTTAGGACTCCGCAAAACACTTCATAAACAACCGACCTAGCTGGTCTCTAAGATTCTATAATTCTGTAACTCTAATTCCATCAGGAATTAAGCCAATAAGAAAAACCAACACTTGCGTGATATCTTGCAGTGTGCAAAGTCTCCCTGTGTGTGCACATTATCTTGCAGAGTGTGTTACAATGTGAGTTCAGACTAATGCACACTGTGGTTTACAGTTCTGTACACTTGGTAGCCCAAATAAGGTGAGTGTCAAATGATTAAATTGTAACAACGGAGAAGGATTCTGGGGGGTTGGAGGAAGACGTTGAAGATGGGACAGAAAGAATATTACCATTTTCTGCCTTCTGCCCAGAAGGAGGGGTGTGTTTCCAGGCACTACTCTTTGAGACATAGCAAATATGGCTTTTAAATTCTCTACCAGTTCTGAGGCCCAAATGAGGAAAACAGCCCAGAAAAAAAAAAAAAAAAAAAGAAAGGCAGAATGCAGAAGCCATTTTTTGGCAATAAACATCTGCACGTAGAATTTTGCAGGGTGTACCCTTTGGAAGAATAATGACCTAAAGTCTAGTATTACTCACAAATCTGTGCAGTAACAGATCTGAATAGCAATGTGGCAAGAATTATAGCAACATGGTTCGTGGAAACTCATATTTGAGGTGGACATTTTGTGCAACCACCAACAGATAGATTGAGATTTGTGTGTGATTTGTAAATTAGCTCTTACTTATATAGGGAACTTCTCATTCCTCTAAACATAGGCCTAGTATTGTGAACTGTATGAGTCAAAGTTCTCAATGGAAAATTGAAACTACATTATCCAGTAAATTTAAAGAAAAATAAATTTAATGTAGAACATTCTGCATTATACTGCAGATAAACAGATGATTCTGGGATGAGGTTTCAGAATTATTCTCAAAAATCACAACCCAGTACTGGGCCGTCAAGAGACCTGCTGCCACAGTAACTCAGTCCTGAACCATGTAGGCTCTGCCTTGATCTGTGACAGCAAAGCAGATTGGTTCCAAATGAAAGCTTCACCTGCGTGCATCTAATTAGTGGAACCTCACCTTGCACAGAGCACAGCTGTGAGCCGGGGCCTGGGAAATGTGATTGTTAGAGTTCCATCCTCTTCAGGACAAGAAGGAAGTTCTAGAAGGGGGTTGGAACAGGTGTAGAACAAATCAATCCCTAGAGTCCTCCACTGAACCAAGTCAAAAAACACAACAAAGAGGATTTGAGCAAGACCAAAAAAATTACAATTCTCTTAGCCACACTGGGATAAGAGTTCCACTTGTCAGTTATTGAAAAGGACCTGGAATTAACACAGTGGATTGTATCCAGTTTGCTATATTATATATGTTTGCTCAAATCTTGATCATATACTAAATTATGTACTCTAGAATGTAGGTTTATTCATTCTCATCTGGTCCTTTTGTTGTCATTGTAAGATCCTGAACTGAAAGAGTCCCCAGATGGAGGCAGCTTGCTGAATTTGAAAAGATAAGGGTATTGGAGTCAGACAGCCCAACTTCTGAGTCCTGGCTTCAGAACTCAAATAACCTAGGGAGCATTTGTTATTAAATCTCTTGAAATTTCTATTTGCCCTCTGTAAAAATGAAGATGTTGTTACCCACCTTTCAAAGTCACTGTGATTACTAGTGAGATCTCGTGAATAGTTTTTAAAACAGGCTGGCACAGAGCAGGTTCCTGACGAATGTTTGGTTGTTTTCCTCCATCCTTGTTTTCATCAGTTATCCAAAGAATTCCTAACTAACAGTTGTACAAAAATTCTGTCCCTAAACAAACCAACCTGGTGAGTAGCACACCTTTGGAAATATACCTGAATTAAGCTTCTTCCTGGCTGAATGTGTCCCTAACAGAAAAAACAATTGTTTATGTCCACAGCGAACACCCTAAGACAGTTTGAGATCTTTAGGCAACAAAAAGATTTCAAGTAACCTTTTCCTGTTATTTACTAAAATGGCAAAGTGGCCCCGTTAAAATTTAGTAAGAATTCCAACAAGAGCATGGGTCCTCAGGGAAGCAGGCAGTAGGGCAGAGTAGGAGGACAAAAGGTTTAGTTGGGGAATTGTACCCGTGCAAGACAACAGGGAGACAAAGCAGGTTAAGGCAGGAAAAGCTTTCAGTCCACGGTGCAGATGTGGCCCCTGTGCAGGGAAAGAGGACAAGAAGGTGGCTTGGGTAGTGAGAGCCTCAGACCATGGTGCAATCAATCCTAACAAAGTCTCCACCAACCCGTCTTACAAAGCCTTGGTGCACAGAAACTCCAGAGCAAGAATATCCTGTTAGAGGGACATTTCCCGTTAGAGGTGTCCTGCCTTAGGCAGAATTAGACCCTGGTATCCCCCTTGGTTCAGGACTGCCCAGAAAGAGTTGGCCTCATGCTCCAAGCTCAAGTGAATCCTGATGGCACCAATGATGGAAGCTGCTCTGCTAACTGCAGTTAGAAGGGCAAGTTCTTTCTTAAAGAGCAATCTAAGTGCCCAGCTCCCTGACTGTCACAATTTAAGAGCAATTGAAAACGAATTATTCAAATAGCATCCTATTCAAACATTATCATATAAAAACTGAAAGATTTACTATAATTAGAAGTTGTTGATTTCTTCATCCCATAAATATTGTAATGAGTATTTACTCTGTGCCAGGCTATAGTCTAGGAACCAGGGTTATGACAAGGATTAAGAATGATAAGGTCCCTGCTGTCATGAAGATTATGTTTTTGTGAGGGGGAAGCAGAAAAACAAACAAACAGTGCTATGTGAAATTATAATAAGGTGATGTGATAAATAGTGGCTGTGTGAATACCTTCAGTTAGATGACTTTAAATTCGGTGGTGAATGAAAGCCTTCCAGAAGAGGTGATATTGAAATAAGGAACAGATGCCAACCATGCAAAATTCTTGGGAAGCTTATTCTAAGCAGAGTTAAGAGCTGATGCAAATCCCTAAGGTGAGAATGAGCATAGACAGAAGAATCTAAAGCTTCCTGCATCCAAGTGGGCAGAGGAATTTAAATTAAAACCAAGAATAACATCTAGATGCGCTTTAGTCCTGGGAAGATGATGGCTCCATTACTGAGATGGGGAAAATTAACAGGTTCAATGGAGGGGAATGAGGAATTCTATTTTGAAAATACAGTAGGTCAGATATCTATTAGACACTCAAAAGCATAAATGATACAAGATGTGGGAAAAGTAAACAAAGAAGGTGGGCAAGAAGTGGAAATTAACTTTGACCTGGTTTCTTTTTTTCTTCTTTCCTTCCTTCCTTCCTTTCTTCCTTCCCTCCCTCCATCTCTCTCTTTTAACCATGTTTATAGGAAGAGGCTTGGGGTGGAGCATGAAACTCTAGAACCATACACCAAGTGCCCCTTGAATATACTCTGGCACTGCAAGCCAGAACTATTCCTATAGATACAGACACTACCAGGAGATGGATTGTGTGCTTAGATGAAGGCTTAAAGTCTACTGAGTCTTCCTACAGCTATTCCAATTCTTCACAAGTTCAGTTTCACGGGAGGAAAATGTCAATTCCATGGCTGCTAAACCTGTGGCAGCCACCTATTGGGACAGTCACTAATCCTATGAACCCGTGAGGCAAAGTTGGTTAGCAGGCTCAAATACCAGCTGTAGCTTTGTCCTTTACAGAAAAATAGAGTGAAACCAGTTCAGAAGACTCATCAGCCACATCCCTTCCCATTGCTCCCACGTGTAATCAAGCAGTGTGCTTTAGGACTGTCTGCCTAACCCTTGAGATTATGATGGAGAGGTGTGCATGTGTCCCATCAATAGGTAACCCTGAATTCATCACTTAGAACATGGAAATATGCCTGTGAATTGACTGAGCGATATGTTTTTGTCACTAAGAAAAATATATATATTATTTTAGGTACTTGGAGGGAGATAGGTATTTGGAGTTTGCAGCATTCCCGACCTCCCCCTTCTTTTATGCTCATTTTCATGATGTGAGCCCATGTGAATGAAGAGCCCATAATGGAAGCCACTGATGAATGGAGATTGGTGCTTCTAAAGTGTATCATCTCCAAGAAGCTTTGAATCAATAAATGGGAAAAGCCTTTGAGGAGTGAAGGAAAAGATGTCTGTGCACATATATAAAGGATGGATAGGAAGAAAAATACCATGTTTATTTCACTCTAACAGAATAGTTTGACCAGCCTATTGACATACATAAACCCCACTAGCATGAAAGACATCTATTTCTGTGGTTACCTGTGGTCGATTTGAAGCTATTCATAAAACCAAATCAATCCAACTGATGGCCAGACTTCTCCTTTCAACAGCAATATTCCAAGTTTCTTTTCAGTCCTTTTCCAAGATCTGAGTTTCTTAAACTCCTATGTGCTCAGGTTACCCATGACAGAG
Source organism: Indri indri (assembly GCA_004363605.1). Lineage (NCBI taxonomy): Eukaryota > Metazoa > Chordata > Mammalia > Primates > Indriidae > Indri > Indri indri. The sequence continues at coordinate 17,102 of RJWJ010016912.1, read as the reverse complement.
GATTATTAATTCTGATCCCTTTACAATTTGGAACTTCAATGAAGTCTTCTCATTTGTTACCTCTTTAACCCAGCACAGATTTGACACCTCTCAGATTAATTTTAGTGATGAATCTGATTTCAAAGAACATTCATCCAAAGTTGAACCCATGCACCTGCTAATGTATTTCAGTACTTTTACTAATAGCTTTAGAGAGGTTTTTAATTTATATTTCACTGTATATTAAGATATCCTCCTTCGGTTAGACTGCTTCTCCGTAAGAACATTTTTCATATTTCAGATTAGGACACCAAACACTAGAACTAAATGGATGAGATCATTTTAAATATTATGCAGATACCCACGCAGGTCAGGTATTTTAATATTTTCTCATCTCTAATTTATTTCTGTACTTGTTGAATGTGGCTTCTCATGTGTCCTTTTAAGTACCTGCTTAATTTTAATGACAGTTTTGAAAATTATTTGAATATGTTCTGTGTGTAGAAGTTTTAATATAATGGGAAAAAGGCCATGGGGGTAATGAAGTAGAAACTATTCTGGTTTGAAGTTTCTAGCACAATAAGAACACATAATACTGCTATCAGTATGTTCACTGACCTTGGGCAAATCACTTAACCTGTATGTAAAATGGGTCAGTTGATGCCCATCTCATCATCAGCCACCCAGCTCTCCCAGGACAAACCTCACATCCATCCTGTGTTCTCCCGCATCTAATCTATCTCCAATTTCTCTTGTCTCCATTGTTTGCTCAGCCCTCCCCCCATCACTCCATCCCTACAAATCCCTTTCCTAGCTCAAACCTCTATCATCCTTCATCCTGATGGCTGCTACCGATTCCTACTTGGTCTTCCTGCCATAACTCTCTTCTAAAATCCACAGTTTCCTCTAAGATGCAGAACCGATCATACGATTCACCTTCCAACAAACAAAGCCCCCCTCGGCAGCCCCTTCCCTACAAGAGAGACAGTTAAGTACAATAATTGTTTCTTGAATATCTCTCAAACGCCAGGAACTCCTCAGCTAGGCAATGAGAGACCTTCGAAAGCTACTGGCTGGACCAAAGTAGAGAATCAGATGCACAAGGCATGGGGCAAACACCCCCTGACCAAGTATCTGTTTTCATTTAATTATATGCATTCAGGAATTTTTTTGAAGTTGGTGAAAGTAAGAGGAAGATAATGGTGCATTAATAATGGTGCCTGAGTAACAGTGCAAGAGATAAAGTCAGGGAAGGAAACGGACTGACAAATATGTCCCCTTTAGGCCTAGAGGATGACTTTAAGCCCTAATGAGGGAAGAATTTAGGACAAGCTGAAGAGTATTCAAGACAGTCTGTAAGATTCTTGTCCAGAGAATACAACCTCATGGAGATATTCTCTCCACCGCCCCACCCCCACCCCTTCTCTCCTCTCTGACACACAAATACACACACACACACACACACACACACACATGCACACAGTGAAATAAAGGACAGTCTAATCTATCCCCACTGCCCCATTCCCAATCATAGATTATAGACCAGATTTGGCACCTTGAGAGTTGAACGTGGTCACCAGCCAGGGTACCCTGGCCTAGGCAGAAAATGTTCTGGTGCAGGCCACAGTCAGCAGTGACAAGCTCAAGAAACCTCAATGCACCAGGGCAGAAGAATGGGAGCAATTGATTCTGAGTCCAGGTAAAACAGACGCCTGGTGAGGGGGAGGTCCAAGAAATACCTGGGAGAGACTTTGAGCATGGGATACCCTGAAGGATTAGATAGCAGAACGGCCATCAGCATCAGCACATCAAATGCTAGCATGACCCCGTTACACTCACTAGCAGGTAAGGCCTGGGAATTTCCCATGGCAGACTCATCTCCCTCTGCACTCCATCACCAGCCCTCATGGATAACTTGTGTCCCCCGTACCTGGAGCCCTTTGCCTGGATGCTTCTTGGGTCTTTTCCTAGAGCAGCTTTCCCTTCCTTGTCTGGGTGGAGATCTTCTCCTCATGCTACAAGCCTCACCTCCTTTGTCGGCTCCTCTGTTACCCCTCTCTCCATCCCTGTTATCACCCTTCCTAAATTTTCTTCAGGCAGAATCAATCACTCTGTCTGCTGTGCCTCTAGCATTTGGTACACACATTGCACTTTCCAATTATATTCTTAGTCCTCCTTATGTGGCTATTCTCCCACTAAGCTGAAAGGCAGAGGCCATGCTAACTTAGTTTTATGGAAACTGAGCAGCTTATGGCCTGGCCACATGCCACCTCCAACTCTCTCCACTCTCTTCCTGACCCCACAGGCCTAGGGCAGGCACCTCTCCTGTTGGCTTCCATGCTTTCTGTAGGTTTATTCCCATGAGAACATTTAGCGCACTTGCCTGTCTCCTCCTCAAAACTGTTAGGTCCCCAGTGCCCAGACACTGGTTGTCACATGACAGGCACTCAGTGGCTATTGAATGAATGAATTCACGGGACAACTAACTGATAGAACAAATTAACAAAAAGTGGGAAAAAAGAGTATTTGCTATGTTTCTTCCTGGAAAGAGTTCCTGTAAGCATTCATAAGTGACTAGGACAATTCTAATGAGAGAAAGATGATTTGTTGAAAATAAATCTCTCTCATTCTTTTTTAAACAGAAATCAAATGCCAGGTTTGTAGTTTTGTCTGTGTGATTTTAGGAAAGTTACTTTTCCTTCTGAGGCTCACCTTCTTCATCTGTAAAGCAAGACGATTCAACCATTAGCTAGAATTTATTGAGTAATCACTCTGTAAAAAGAACTTTGTTAACCACTTTAATTGCATTGTCTCATTCAATCCTCAGTAACCCCATGAGGTAGACACCGTATTCCGTATCCCAGAATTTAAGTCATCTGTTTATGGTCATGCGGCTAATAAGCCCTGGAGACCTAAGCGTAGGGGTACCTGATGCCAAAATCCAAATGCCCAAATTCTACCCCTCCCTCCTTTAAGATGCCTTCTGTTTCCATAATTCATGAATGTTGAGAAATGTCTATGGCCTTGAACATCATGTGCCAGACCAGTTTTCTCTTTCCTCACGCCACAGCTGTATTAGTTTGTGAAGACAAGGTACCACATTGCATTACATTTGTAAAGTAATATGCGTGTACTCTTTTGTAACACTGGTGTCACGTATGTAATGCCAAAGAATCTAATCTTTTCTTTTGAACAGTGTACTTTGGAACTGCCTGCACACATCCAAAATGGCTAAATAGCAAGAGAATAGGCGGAAGCAACCCAAGTGTCCATCAATAGATGAATTGATAAACAAAATGTGGTATTAATTATAATGGAACATTATTCAGCCTTTTTCAAAGGAAGGGAATTCTGACCCATGCTACAATGTGGATGAATCTTGAAAACATTATGCTAAGTGAAATAAACCAGGAAATAAAGACAAATAGTGTATGATTCCACTTATGTGAAGTACTTAGAGAAGTCAGATTCATCCAGACAGAAAGTGAGGGAAGGGGAATGGGAAGTTGTTGTTTAATGAATACAGAGATTCAATTTTTCAGGATGAAAAGAGTTCAGGAAATTGGTTGCACAACGATGTGAATGCTACACATTCTGTTGTATAGAGATTAAATAATAAAAAGTAAAAAAAAAAAAAAAGAAAGAACAATGTGAATGTACTTAACACTACTAACTGTGCGCTTAAAGTTAGTTAAGATAATGATTGTGCATTTTCCCACTATTAAAACAAATCTGAGTACATCAATTACTAAAAAGGTTGGGGGGATGTGGGGTGCATGGGGTGGAACAAAAGCCACCTCTGAAATTCCAGTCACTGTCATGTAGCAGAGAACTTGGCTGTCAATTGACAGAGCTGTGAAGGTCTGGAGAAGGGACAGTTGAGTTCGGATGGGCAGGGACAGGTACTCTTCTGATCCTGTGCAGTGTGCCTCTGGACAGGTGCAGGAGCAACAGGAAGGCCAGAGAGAAGAGGGACACTATTTTCCTAAGTATTTTTTTAAATTAAGAATTAATCAGCCATTTTGGTACCATGTGCACACAATCTAAAAAAATTAATTGGTTCAAGAACTAGGTTTTCTTCCTACTTTTCTACTTTTCTCAGTAACTGACGAGACGTGTGATCCTGAGTAAGCCACTTAACCTCTATGCATCTTTATTTCTTCCAGGAAAATAGGAGGGGGCAGGAGATAATGGCATTTAATTTTTCTCCCAATCATATTAATACAATCTTGATCCTATGCCAAATTACATGATGTCTACTCCCCTCCCACCGTCTAACCAGCCCCACCAACACACACAATATAATTTAACTTGGCTTTCCTCTTTTCAGTGTTTTAAATTTTCCTCAAGCAAATTACCTCATTAAATAGAAAATATTTTTCTACTTTGTGGGGGTGTATTTTTTTTTTTTTTTTTTTTTTGCCTAAGACACATTCTCTTTTTTAATACAATCACACACTTTGTTTCAATTTAAATGATAAAGGAAAACACCAAATTATCTCCTTCTTCCTATTCCCCTTGCTCGAAAGTCACCAACTATTTCATTACCCTGGAGACTTTCTTCAAGAAAAACAAGGCTTGTGATAAGGTGAAATGATTTCTCTTTAGAGTCTTTTTTAACTTTAAAGGAAATAAATTGGACTAAGCCTTTCACTTGTGGCAGCTTCTGTTTTAAACATCTTGCAACAGAAAAAAAATAAATACTTCAGACAAAGAATAAAAGTCATCTATTTTGTAATAATAATGATCTAGTAGGCAACAGACTATGGGAGTAAGAGAACTGAGTTTTAACTTCTTAGTTTCTTACTTTTTTCCTCTGCTAAAAAAAATGGCCATAACCAGAGTTGGTACCCAGCTGTCACGCATGGGCACAGCTGTATCTGTGGTGCACGGCTGGCTCCCTTTCTGATTGATTGAGCAGCCTTTCTGATTGGTTAGCACTGTCCTGATTGATCAGGCAGCTGTTCTGATTGATTGGAACCCATGCTATACAGTTGTCAAATATTTTATTATTGCTGCTGCCTATAACTCAACAACAGAAAAACTGTGGTTTCTGACTTGTTTAGTTGCCTCAAGTAACAGAATGATACACGATGAGTCATAGAAATGAAGAGAAGAAGAAAAAGGAAGAGAGAGCTCAGGGCAATTGCTGCTAGCTATTTTAAACCTCTCACATACAGATTACATGAGTTAGACTTAGCAATTAACATGCTTTGTAAGCTACTATGCATAGAACTCTATTCCTTAGACAAATAAACTGAATTAAACAATACCTTGTTCTCGTTCTGTTTACACTGCAGTTTATTGTATTTGAACTAGTAGAGCCTGGTTATCAACAACCCTAAACAGTAGAGTGCTAGGGATAGCATAAACCTCCCTTCTGTCAATAAATTAAGTGTCCCTGACATTTAAGTATCATTTTCCAGAACATGACTGAAATTTTTAGGGTCTTGGAAGAATAATTTATTACCTGGAAAACCATGATTATTCACCTCCCATGGATAAATAGTTTGCGTTTAGGGAATAGTGTAGTTTGTTCATCAAATGATCTGACTAATGTTACCCTCACTTTGCTTGAAAGATTTTTCATAATTACGTAAATATCAGCTTTGACCCATTGGTTAACCTGTAAGAAAGAGTCGTCTGTAGCTGCTAAGCTTCTATTGACTTCCCTAACTTCCAAATCTGAAAATTCATCATTATTTATTAATTTATGTGCTACCTTATTCCCAATTGATTTTTAAAAGATTACAAAAGTACAATGTAGTGAATGAATAGATGAGGAAGGCCATGTATGAGGTTAATATCCTCACCAAGAAAAAAAACATATCTAATAAAATCCCATGTGTTTGTTACAAATAAAACAGAAGTGAAAAGAAGGGAACATAATCATCTATATAGTTCATTTTGTCTATTTGATAAAATTACTCTGGCTAATTAGAAGAAGCACCATTCTTGGTACTGAGGCTAGAAAGAAATTCTTCTTTGGATCCTTTAAAAAATTGCATTGTGCACATGAACAATGTTCTCAAAATAAAAACTTGGATTGCTTGAACTATGAGGGGCTATTGCTTGAATTATGTAACTTTCATTAGACCAATCTTCCTACTAAGAGCAATTTTTTAAAAAATGGATAAAATGCAAAAACTTAGATCAACCACGTTAAGATTCTGGGCAAAAAAGAACTGTAGGGAAGTGAGTCAATATTTTATACTATGATCCCCCTGAAATCTTTGCTGATTTCTAAATTTGTCATAATGAGAAGCCAAGCATACAGCAACACTTAAATCGGAGCTGAATACAGACAAGGCTTGCCTAGCGCAGTTCCTTGGCGCAGCCCCTTGAGTACAGCACCTCTCAGTCTGAAGACCTGTGACTTAAGGAAACAAATTATCTTCCCCACACACTCTCAACATACAGTGGTAGTCCCAGGATAGTATAATGGCAAAAGACACTACCATTCACAGAGCGGGGGCACAGGTGAAAGTGGGGAGATAAGGAGACATGCATCGTATAGCAGTCACTGATCCAAAGCAATTCTGAAATCCAGTTGGGCAAATATTGCCAGTTCCTTGGTTAGGGCTTGGTTCTGGGAGTTGTTTTCTGTGGCTTTTATTTCCACCCTCTGGAATGTTGTCTCCTCCCTTTTGGTTATTAATTCCAAACTTCCTTTACCGTAACAAATGGTCCATGTTTGCAGCTAAGTAACTGCCTTGGCCCGATTCTTGCCAATGTAAAATCAGGGACCCAGAGGCCACTTTTCATCTTGAACTGCTTCTGTCCCTTTTAGTCCAAACTTATGGTACTTCTGTCAATACAATTGTATTAAAGATTTTAGGGGTTTCCTATGAATAGTAGTGGGACTCACTCCAACAGACAAAAGCTTCACTCAGAAATCTCTTTGATACAGGCCCCAGTTTTCCTTGTGCTAAAAGTGAGGGTTGCTGAGAAATAACAGCCTCAAGATTCATAGAAAACTTTTTGTCTAATTCAAGGAGTCTATAAGGCACACCCTTAAACCTTTCTGAAATCTTAACAATGTGTCTTACAGTTGCACCCTTGAAATAATCTTTATCCTGAGGTCAGGTGTTGTATTGACAGCCTTTGCAATATGGAGTGGCTGGGAATAAGATACCATGTTTTTTTACACTTAGTAAATCCTGATTCCTTTATATCTTCTCTAATTTCTGCTTTAAATTAGAAGATTTTTCTCCTTAGCACCTCTCTCTCTCTCTCCCTCTCTGGTATAATACTTTATTATACATGGCTAAAAATAACCAGTTATCCTTTTGACATTCTATCTGGCAATCTCCTTATACAGTTTCACTATTCCATGAGGTACATTTTCTATTATCCATCTTATCTCAGACAACGGTTATCCTAAATTCTCCAACACTATATAACATGGGTTTTCTTTCCTCCAGCCTTTAATAGTAACCTCTTCACTGTCCTTCAAGTTCCCATCAGCAATTCCCTGAGGAGCTTCCAGCCTCCTCCTTCCCCAGGTCCAAAAGCTGAAGCCACATGTTTTAAGGTTTAGTTATTACACAACCACATCCTACTTCTAGACATTATTTTCTGTTCCATTTATCTATTGCTGTGTAATAACCACACCATAACTTAGTGTCTTAAAATAATTTATTATTAGCTCTCATAGTTCCATGGATTAACCAACTTCAGCTACACAGTTCTTACTTGGGTCTGTCATGCAGCTGTAAGCAGCAGTAGCAGAGCTGTGGTCATCTGAAAGCTTGACTGGGCTAGATTTCCAAAATGGCTCAATCTTATATCTGGCATCACAGATTCTCTCTCTCTCTCTCTCTCTCTCTCTCTCTCCCCCCCTCCCCCCCCCTTCTTTCTCCCTTTTTTGCTCTCTCTCTTTCTTTCTCTCTCCCCAATGTAAGCTTACCTTCTAGGATCTTCCAGGGCTGCTCTATGTGCCTTTATTCTCTCATAGCACAGTAGTCTCAGAGTAGTTACATTTCTTAACGGTTAATTTCCAAAGGGAGCATCCCAAGAATGAGTGTTCCAAGAGGTCATGCCAGCAAGAAGATTTCTTATGACTGGATCTCAGAAGTCAGGCAGTGTCAAAGCCGACATACTCTACTGGTCAAAAGTGAGTCACAGACCTATCCTAGATTAGAAATGCACATCATAAGGGCATAAATACTAGAAGGTATAACTCACTAGAGGGACATCTTTGGAGACTATCTAACATAGTAAAAACATTAAAAAAACAAACACAGAGGAAACCCTGCAGTCAAAAAAAAAAAATGAAACATTACCTTCAAATAAGCAACAATAAAACTGACACTGACTTTTCAAAAGTAAAATAATGCCTTCCAAAAGATAATAGAATAGCATAGAAAGGTGCTGAAAGAAAATAACTGCCAACCTAGAAATCTATATCTAACAAAAATAGCTTACAAAGAAATGTCAAAAGATACTTTGCAACAGCATCAAAGAACATCAAATTCCTAAAATTCAATCTAAAGAAATATTTTAAAGGCCTCTGCACTGATGAGAGACATTTTTAAAATCCTGCAGATTTAACGCAATCAAAATCAAAATTCAAGCCAATACTTTTACAAAATTCTCCAATTATGAAAATAAAGAGTCAAAAATAAGTGGGGTAATTCAGAGAAAGAACAAAGCTGGGGTCTTATTCTACCGTATATCAAGACCTATTATAGAGTCAGCATGGTAATGATGCCGGAATAGACACACTGACCCATGGAACAGAACAGAGACCTTGGAAACAGACCCCACATACAAGGTCACTTGATAAATAGTAATGGCAAAACTGCAACTCAATATGGAAAGATTTGTCCTTTTAATAACTAGTGCCGGGTCTGTGGGAAAATTATATGGGAGAATAATGTAACTTGAGCCCTATTATGGACTGAATTGTGTCCTCCCAAAATTCATATGTTGAAGTCCTAACTCCCCATGTGACCATATTTGGAAAGAGGATCTTTAAGGAGGTAATTAAGGTTAAATGAGCTCATAAGGATAGGGCCCTAATCCAATAGGACTGATTTCCTTATAAGAAAAGAAATTGACACTAGGAGTTCCTGTGCACAGAGGAAAGGCTAGATGAAAACACAGTGAGAAGGTAGCCATCAGCAAGCCAAGGAGAGAGGCCTCAGGAGAAAGTAACACTACCAGCCTCTAAAACCGTGAAAACATAAATTGCTGTTGTGTAAGCCACCCAGTCTGTGGTGTTTCATTACGGCAGTCCTAGCAGACTAATAGAGACTTTTGCACTGTGAAGTAGGGTGCTGCTAAAACAAATATCTAAAAGTGTAGAAGTGGCTTTGGAATTGGGTAACAGAGGCTGGAAGAGTTCTGAGACACATTGGTGAGAATATGGACCTTAAAGATGATTCTAGTGAGATCTCAGAGTAAATAAAGACTTTGCTGTTGGACTGTAGAGAGAAGGCAGTTGTTATAAAAGGCAAAGAACTTGGCTGAATTGTTTTCTAATGTTTCGTAGAAGGTAGAACTTTGAGAGAAATAAAAGTGGATGATGATTAGCTGAAGAGATTTTTAAGCTAAATGTTGAAGGTATTATCAAAATCCCAGTTTTGGCACCAAAGATGTCAGGGTGGGAGTCTGCCCTCGGTTCTTGGTGTGCTCTTGGCTGACGAATGACCGACACACCAAAGTGTCAAGTCCAGACTATTATCCCAGTCCTCTGGCTCCTTTCTTGGAAAAATCACCAGCAAGGCCAATAGGTTGGAGTAACCTCAGGCAGGGAGCAGTTTCACAAGAGCAGCTCTTTATTGTAGAATAAAACGTCTGTGTCCACAAGCAGAAAAAGACAGACCAACTGACTCACTGACCCATTCACTTCGTTACTGACTTCTTGGATCATTTCTTTTTATTAGCCCAGTCTGGAGTAGGCCTTTTAGGAGGTGGAGGATGTTGTCAAATGATCAACAGGTGTCCTCAAAATTCCATCTTCATATATGAGCTCCCTCTAAGAAAGCCCACTTGGGGGGGGGGTGGGCGGTGGTGGTGGTGAATCACAACGCAGATTCAACCTAATGGCTTATTATTATCCTTAGGTTACTCTAGGTCACTTTCTAAATCCTATCATGCCTGGACTGGGGAATTCCCAGATTGATCAAGCATTCCCTCCTTCCCCAGGTGTAGCAGTTGCTCGGGTTAGGATTAAGGGTGGGGCAACACCAAAATGGAGTGCCCGCCCTTATCCTTCTTCCCAGGTGGAGCCGGTGCTGCAAATAGCACCAAAGCAGGGAACCTTTGTACCGAGAAGAGCCGGAGATCCTAACTATCTACCTAACAGTATGGCCTAGTTTCTCCTAACTGCTTAATGTTGAATAGTAAAATATGAGAGGAAAAAAATAAATTGAAAGATTTGTTAAATAAGAAGGCACCAGAGCTTGAAAATTTGGAAAATTCTCAGCCTATCCATGTTGCAAAACAGTATAATGCATGTTCTGAGGAAAACACCAAGGGTGTGGCTAAACCAAAAGAGATTACCCATGAATCCAAGTATCCATTCCAGCAGAAACCAGGAATAGAGATGGATTGTACCAGAAGCAACACTGCCAGATTGGACTAAAAGGGACAGAGATGGGACAAGATGCAGGAAGGCTGCTGGACTTCTGGGATTCCACAGAATGGGACAATAAAGCTATTTGTCTGGGAACATGCATTATCCTTCAAAAAAGAGGATGGTTAACCCTGAAAGCAATTCAGAGATTGGCAGGGATGCCACTCCCGCCACAGGCCCCAGGAGCAAGGCTGACTCCTCCTTGGTGCCAAGGGCCTGGTTGCCACGACACTGTGCCTCAAGGTCAAAACTGCCACCCAGAGCCACCCAGGTGGATGGCTGCCTGGGGCCATGGAGGTGACACTGCCACCCCAGGGTGCCCAGAAGGCCGAGCTTCAAACCAAAGAGGATTATTCTCTCAAGACCTAATGGAATTTGCATCCTGGATTTTGGACTTGGTTGGAACCCATCACCCCTTTCTTCTTTCTGATTTCTCCCTTTTGGAATGGGAATGTCTATTCCTAGCCAGTCTCACCATAGTATTTGGGAAGCACAGAATTCGTCTGATTTCTTAGGTTCACAGGTAGATAGGAATTTTACCTCTGGATGAATCACACATCAAGTCTCATCCGTACCTGATTTAGATGCTATTTTGATGAGAACTTAGACTTGCAGTTGATGTTGGGATGGGTAAATGTATTTTGTATATGAGAAGAACATGAATTTTTACTAAAATACTCACAGCAGCACTATATGTAATCAACCAAAATTGGCTACTACCCAAAAACCCACCAATAGTAAGGTGGACAGATAAATATTTGTATATCCATACAATAGAATACTATACAGATTAGCATCAATTTACTGTTAACTGCATGTAACAATATCAGTGAATCTCACAAATACAGCTAATAAAAGAAGTCAGTCATAAAGGAGCATATAACTTGTGATTCCATATATACAAAATGCAAAAACAGGCAAATGTAATTTATGATGTTAGGAGTGAGGAGAGTGGACGCTCTGGAGGGAATAGGACTGGGAGGAGCAGGAGGGCTCCTAGAATGCTGGGATGTTCTCTTCCTTGAGCTGGGTGTGGGTTACACCGTGCTAGTGTGCAGCTTGGTGAAGATTCATTGAGCTATAAACTTATTATGTGTGTGCTTTTCTGTATGTATAGTCTTAGTTTGATAAAGTTTTGTTTTTAAATGCAAAAGAAAGAAAGATGTTTTCAGGCAAATCAAATACAGGAAAGTCATAGCTAGCAGGTCCAGAGTAAAAGAATTATTAATGTGAGTTCTTTAAACAGAAGAAAATGATCCCAGTTGCTAGCATGGAAATGAAAAAAGTATTAAAAGCAATGGAAGATAGATAGGTGGGTCAAACTAAATAAATATTGACTGTATAAAGCAATAAGAATATTATGAAGTATAATGTATACAGGGATTTAAAATACATTACAACAGCACAAAAGATAAGAAAGGGGTCAATGCCAACTGTTTTCATTCTTACTTTTTCCAGGAAGTAACAAAAAGTTCTAATTCATAGTAGATGCTCTTAAGTCTAGAATGCATGCTGTAATCTCTAGGCTAACCACTATAAGAATAATAAAATAATCTATAACCAAAGGCAAATAAAGGAGGAAAATGGAATAGTAATACACAAAAAACTGGATTAATTTAAAGGAAGATGTGAAAGAACAAAGAATAAAGAAAACAAATAGTTAAATGGTATATGTAAATATATAAATAATAATTACATAAATATAATAAAATGAAGTAAATATTCTCAGACTAAAATTTTCAGAGTAGGTTTTTTTTAAAAAAACATATGTGGCTGCTTATAAGAAAATATACCTCTAATATATGGATGCAAAAATATTGAAAGTAAAAAAGAAAAATAGATATGCCATGAAAACAACAAACAAAAGAAAGCTAGTGGACTATACTCATATCACACAAAGCAGATTTTAAGAAACAAGCATTACTAGAGCACAAGAGTGTGAATATGTTAATACTTAAAACTACCAAGCTATACACTTAGAAATGGTTAAGACAGTACATTTTAGTTGATGTGTTTTTTACGATTAAATTTTTCTAACTTTTTAAAGAAAGAAGCATTACTAGAAATACATAGGGATTTTATAATAATAAAAGGATCAATCTACCAGAAAAATAAAACAATTCTAAATTTGCATTTACATAGCATAGCCTCAAAACATATAAAGCAAAAACTGAAAGAACAGGAGAAATAGACAAAAGCGTCCTCATAAAAAATAAGATGGTGGGTTTCATAATTCTTCCTCTTGTACTGTTCCAGACACAGTGGCCCTCTGGCACAAACCCAAAGCCTAGTTCAGTAAAAGCAAGCCTTTGGGAGGGCAGAGTAATTAATTTCAGGTATATAGATCAATAATGGCTTGGCTTGATCTACAGATACTTTTTAGAGTTTCTGTAAGAATACACGGGCTGCATATCCATCAGATAATCCCCTGAAAGGAGATGTGTAAATATTAAAATGTATCACATGTAGCCTGCCAAGGATATTATTGATATATAATGTTTTTCATTTGTTCGATTGTTGTTTTTTTGACACCTAACCATTAAAAAACGCTACTGGCTGGGATTCAAGATAAGAACCTTATTCACTGGGGATGTACTGTGTTTAGTAATATTATGTGTGAAAAACTATACTTGGTGGCTCTCAACCTACATTTAACTGTGTTTAGTGACATGTGTGAAACACTTTGTTTAATGGTGCATGATACATTTGCTACTGTGTTTATTGATATGTATTTGAAACATGACCAGATCCAAAGAGTGTGACTATTGGGTTTACCAAAAAGACAGGGAGATACAGTAAAAAAATGTTTGGGCTTTCACATCAAACATATATGGATTAAAATCACAGATTGACAATTTTATAGCTTGTATCCTTACGTAAGTGACTTAACGTCCCTGAGTCAGTTTCCTCATCTTGAAAGAAGGTGATAATGTCTACTTTACAGAAGTCTGCAAGGATTGGAGATATAAAGGACAGAAAGTCCCAGTTCTGTGCCTGGCACTGACATTCCCAGCCCAAAGTCACCTCTCCTTGTGGAAGGTCTTCAGGATTTCAAGCCAAGTTCATCCCATCTAAATTCGAGCACATCTGATCAATTCCTAATACAAACTCTACAGGTTTTCAGAACAAGGTCTTCTGCAAGGGGATGAAAATATGTCTAAGTTTTTGCAACACAAACAATGAGACTTAACATATGCTGATGCTCAAAGAGCAGCTGAGATGATGTCATGTGGATTTTCCTTCATCCTTTGCTGTAGAAGTGGTAAAGCTTGACTCTTCTTTCACCCAGAATTAGTAAAGAGAGAGCATGCTCATATTGAGTTTAAAATAAAATACAGATATAAAAGTGTGCTAAATCTATTTAAGTAAAATTTTCATTTACTTAACCCTTTTCTCTGCTTAATCATCTCATTATTTAACAAGTATTTTCTGAAAGTCTACTGGTGCCAAACCAGATAATCACTAAGGCTCTTATCTTAGTTCAGGCTTGTTATAACAAAATACCATAAATTGGGTCACTTATGCATAACAGAAATGTATTTTTCACAATTCTGGAGGCTGGAAGTCCAAGGTCAGGATGCTGGCATGGTCAGGTTCTGGTTAGGACCCTCTTCCGGATTGCAGACTATCTACACTGGCTTCTCATATCTTCACATAGTGGAGAGAGGGTGAGAAAGCTTTCTTGGGCACCTTTTATAAGAGCACTAATGCCATTCATGAGGACTTCAATCTCATGACCTAATTACCTCTTAAAGGTCCCATCTCCTGATCACCATATTGGGAGTCAGAGTTTCAACATATGAATTTTGTGGAACACAGACATTCAGTACCTAACAGCCCTGTATAGGGAGAAGGCAAAAGTTGATCTGCTTTCCACTTTGGATTGGCTGCATAAAGATCAGACTTTTAATACCCTCTAACTCTATCAGATCTTAAGTATAAAGAGAAAAAGGAGATGGAAATATGAATGAAATAAGATCACAGTATATATTTTCCACTTCCCAAACCACCCCAGCCTACGCCCATGCAAAACTAAGGGTGGGAGTTCATCTCATCCCAGACAGCCATCTCAACCATCGAGGACAGTGATAAATCTATCATTTTTCCATGCTGCCTTGGACTCAGGCATTTGATGAAGAACTCACAAAGCAAAGAGCAGATGGCTGTAGAAAAGATCCCTTCTGACAGACAGCTGGGCCCCCATCTGTCCCCAAGCTCAGCTGTCCCCTTCCCCTCCAGGCAGAGCAGACACTTATTAAGAAGAAAAACTCTATAAAGGGAATTCACAAGTCCAATAAGATGTAGACAACCTTTAGGCTTGGTGGAACATGCATTTTATGGCTTTTTTCTCATAAAGTAATTGAAGTAAGTAAAATTATTAACCTTCAATCTATGAAACTTTTTTTTAATTGGATCCCTTCTTTAGTTTACTTTAGATAGCATGAGTTTCAGCTCAAGCAGCTAAAGCATTTTACTTTTTCTAAAATCTCATGGCGTAAAACTGGATTCTTTCATTTTTCTGTATATTTATGGTTAAATGAAGCTTATGAATGAGACTCTTGTAGTCAATAATCTTGAAGCTTTTTTAAAACACAAACTTGGACATCTAGCTCAATCATTCTCCAAGTTTTATGTCAGTCTTTCTGAGGAAATGTGGACAATCAATTGCATAGCACTGTGAATGTGTGTGGGATCCCAGGGGAAAAAAATAGTAGTCTTATGAGAGCAAGTTCATATTATTGGCAGAAAGATAGTATTTACACCTGTTCCCTACCCCAGTTTACTTCAGGTCTCTAGAAAAATACTAGTAGGCACTGAAGCTCCAAACCTTGTACTGGTTGCTTGATTCATTTCACCAGTTTTCTGAAATGCTTGATTGGCCAAACCATAAAAGAAATCAAATGTATATGTTTGACTTTCCTTAATCTCCTCTCTTAGTTTCAACACTAGAAAGGCACCAATGAGTAGGATAAAAAATTAATATTCAGAAGGCAAAAATAGAGAGAGAGAAAGAGAAATGGGGAAAGAAGGAAAATACTCAGGTAATCCATAAAACTGACATAAGTCCTAGAATTAATTAACAAAAATTTATACATACATTGAGCTAGGTGAAGACTGGGGGCACTAAGATATAGCTCTATAAACAAGGGCACATATCATTGGAGGTGTCGTAGAGCTGTTCAGGTATATATTCTGCTGTCTTAACCTTAGTTATTGTGCACTGAGCATTTTCAAAACAGATTTTCATAGTTTCTTAGCTTAGAGAAAGGGTTTTTTTTTCCTTTAGGGAGCATTATAAAAATAAGTCAGATGACATTACCATAACCAGACAGAGGAGAGCAAAGGAAAGTTAAATACCTTAGGCACTTTATGCTTTGAAAAGTAGTTTTCTTTTACTTTAGAAAGTTAGCGGTTTGTGGATTACAGAAGAGGAGAATAGGTTGCAAACTGGTTAAAGTCACCTCAGAGAATCATTGTATCATAAGATTAACCCCTGACCAGGCCACTAACTGTTTTCTAGTGTTTTATGTAAAACTCAAAATTGAATTTGCCAACAGACATGGAAAATTAAATTCCCTTGAGAAAGTTGCAAGAGCCTACGTTTTGCTACAGGAGAAAGAGAACATTAATGGAAGTTGCACAATATCTGTCTTTTTTAATCAAAATCTCAACAGGGCCCTGAACAGTAGCATGCCTCAAAGGAAGCACCACTGAGAGAGGGGAAAAATGCTCCTCTTTGTGCAAGACCTGTCATGTCTATGAGGAGCATGTGTGATGGATGACCGATGCTCAACCAGGGAACTGATCACAGCTTCGAGTGGTTGAATGTGCATTTAGACTGTTCATTTGCTCCTGGTGATTTGAGCAAAGAAACTACCAAAATGGGTTTTTAAGTGCTTTGATTTTTCGTCCTGTAGACCTAATAAAAAGAAGAACTAACAAGCTAGAGGAAAGGCAGTAAGGCAAGGTGGAACATGCGCTGAACCCAGAAGACATGGCCTGGCATTGGAGCTCCACGACACACGGATTCTACTACTTGGATAAATAATTTACCCTCCGTTTCCTTATGTGTAGAAGAAAGATAATGATACCTGCTTCACAGCATTGTAGTATCACTGTACACATGAAGAGCTATATGGTATTAGTTATTGTTCCATCATCATGCCTAATGTAGACAATTAAGAGAGAACATTCCACACTCTGGCTTGTCCAAGGCAGATGGAATATTTCCTGTGGAGGGACCAGTGGGCAGTCCCCTAAGAGACTTCAGGGATTTGCATTATTATTTTTGTCAATTGGCCATAATACAGAGTCCAGCCTTCAGATACGCAGACTCAGAACCATAATTGTTCAGCAGCATGAAAGAGACCCTTCTCTGAATAGTAGAATCACCTCCACTCAACCTCATGATACTGATGTATAAAACCGAAATCATAATTTAATTAATTTACAGTGAAAATTCTAATTTGTACAGGAACACAGTGCATGTTTCTACTTGCCCAGCCCATTCTCTCCCTGAAGATAGACCTATGCCAAGTCA
>RJWJ010016911.1:27500-33752 GCA_004363605.1 Indri indri | reverse complement strand
ATAAAAATTAAACATAACTGAACAAATCTGGAATTTGAGTCCATCTAGTTTTTTCTTGGAAATAATCTCTTTCCTTTTTAGTCATGACAAGGACTTGTTACACACTCATATCACCTGTATTTATTTACTTAGCAATTGTCTATCCAAACTTCTACTACATACCAGGCTCTGCTCTAAATGTTGGGGCTGTGATAGTGAATAAGATACACAGGAGTTCTGACTTCAAGAATCTTCCATTCTAGTGGGAAAGACAGACAAGATGCATGTAAGCAACCAAATCGGTACAATGGTGATGGATTGTGCGGGCACGTTACAAAGGCACTGGATAAGACTCCAAGAGGGAGGTTAAAAGGAGGGGCTCACTTCAGAATGTGTGGACAGGGAAGGCCTCATAGCATCTGAGATCCGAAGACCGAGAAGACATGGGGAAGAGCACTCCGGGCAGAGGCGACACTGATGCGAAGGCCCTGGGAAGAAAGAGCTTGATAAGGTCTTGGAAAGCTCAGAGACATCCAACAAAATCACTGTACTGCATGTGAAGTAGCATTTCCCTTCACGACTACATTGCCCAAATGTCTGCTTTAAGCAGTAGCAGATTGAATAATGCAGAATGAATCCCTCAAGTAACATACCACATTGTATCCAATCCAGATCATGAAAAGTCATACTGTAGGAGAAATATCTGCACCACTTTGAGTAGTGACATCATCAGGCCCCCAGGATTCCAATTTCTCTGACAATATGGTGGTATTTCAAAAATACATTGTGTGGCTTCACATGGTTTAGGGGAAAGGCAAACCCTGGACAAAGAGATGGGGCTCCCGTCTTGGCTCACTCACCAATGAGCCTTGGGACCTCACACCAATCACTTCCTCTTACTTGAACTCAGTTTCCTTCTCATCTGAAACAATTGAGAAGTTTGCTTTAAATAAGGAAGAGCTACGGTTTATTTCCCTCTAGAATTGTTAATGATTTACAAATGTATCTTAATATAGTAAAAAAAAAGGAAAGGAAGAAAAAAAGAGAGAAAAGGAAGAAAGGAGAAAAAGAAATAGAGAAAGAGAAAGGAAAAGGAAAAAAGGTAGAACACAGGTTTTGTAATCAGATTTGGGCTTAAAGTTTGGCATGAGTGAGAAAAGAGGTAATGTATGTAAAGCTTCGGCACAGTGTTAGATGGTTAATAAATAGCACATATTAATCATAATTTCCAAAAGCCAAATGTTTTAATGTCAAATGCATGGGAGGGCCACCTGTTTAGTTGCTGGTTCCATACCCTCCCACAATTCCTAGATGTGAATGCCTATAATCTGAACCTCAGTTCTCTGATGGTAAGCAATAATAATTCTCAATACAACCAAGAAACACCAAATATAATTCTTGAATTCTAAAGATGGCTCAAAAGATTCCCATTCCTTATTGTTCAATAGAGCACTAATCTAGGTACTGCTGAGAAGGGATTTAATTAAAGCTCCATATTAGTTGACCTTATGATACAGAGATAGATTATCCAGGGGGTCTTAAAAGTAGAGAGTTTTCCCTGGCTGGTGGCAGAACAAGAAGTCAGATTGCAAACACGTCTGTCTGGTAGTTCTTTTGTCTCTCTTTTCCTTTCTTGCTATCTTCCTTTGTATTTGTTGATTTTTTTTGGTATTGATATGCTTTGATTATTTTTTCTTTTGTGCTTCTGGGTTGTCCCTTGAAAACACGTTAATAAAAACAAGTCAATTTGATCAATAAAGACAAATAAAATAGACAAAACTTTAGAAGATATAAAATGTTTTAAAAGAACAACACATAAAAATCTTGGGAAAAATGATTATATTTTAAAATGATTAACCTTAACTTTTTAAATTACATGAAAACATTATGTACAACACTGTATCAACAAATTGTAATATCTAGCTCAAATGGATGATATTCTAGGACAAAATAAATGATAGAATGTACTCAATAAGTAGAAAATCTGATGTGACCAATAAGTTTAGAAGAAATATAAAAGGTAATAATAAAAAACTATTTCCACACAGGCACAAACCTTGTTTACTTAAGTGGTGAGTTGTACTTATCTTTGTAATGCTTTTACAGAAACTGTTCAGAGTATATGATATGATTATTTTTCAAGGAAATATCCTAAAGATCTGTTTTCACTAATAAAAACAAGAACTAAAGGCAATCTATATGGTCAACATTTAAAATAAAACACACAATAAAAACTGTGTTACAGATCTACCAAAACCAAAATACTAGGATGCACCAAAGGAGGACCAGGACTTCAGCAAAGTTAGAGAAACACCATCCTACTTTTAGTCCACCTCATCTGTCCAGAGAACAGCACATGGATTGTTGATAAAGAGTTGTTAAGTAGATTACATTTGCTTTTGTTTGTTTTGTTTTTGTTTTTGGTCTTTGGTCACTGCATTTCTGCTAGATGGGCCCTGTGTGCAAGGACTGAGTACAAATCAGAAACGGGGAATAGTGAAGAAGGGCAGGGAAGAGAATGGGGCAATGAAGAGGAAATACAGCTAAAGGAGACTTTTTACATGTAGTCTTGGGTGAGGTAAAGGAAACTGGCTCCCACGCTGCTGTATCTGGTTATGGCACTTGGAGCTTGTTCATGGACAGAGAATTTAGGCTTCTGGAGCAGGGGCTGTTAGACAAAGGCAGGAAGATTCTGATGGTTCTTCATGGGCAGAGTAAGGGCTATGGCATCCCACTAGAATGTTAGCTCCATCAGGGCAACAGCTTGTCTATTGCATAGTCAGGACATTTTCTGTTGTAAGTGATAGAAACCCAGTTCGAACTAGCATAAGCAAAGGGGGGGATTTATTTATTAACATAGTTGGAAGTTCAAATACAGAAGCTGGAATGATGCATGACCAGATGTCTCTATTTCTCAGTTACGCTTTCCTCTATTTGACTTCATTTTCAGGAAGGCCATCCCCATGAGTCGGCAAAATCCCTGCTTTTGGTAGTCAGTTCCAAAGTCACACTTTCACAGTTTAGTAGGCCCAGGATTCTCTTCCTTAACAGTTTTCTTTCTCAATAGTTCCATACAAAATCCTAGAATTGATTCTTATTAGTTTGTCTTGTGTTATAGGTCACTGTGGCCACGAGGATGAAATGCACTGACTGGTCAGATTTAGGTCAGAGGCTTAACCCCCAACCTCTTTCTTAGAATTGTAAGAAAGAAATTTATTTCTTATAATTCCAGAGGGTAGGAAATCCAAGATCGAGGGTCCCATATCTGACAAGGGCCTTTCTGCTAATTCATCCTATGGTGGAAGGCAGAAAGGCAAAAGTCGGGGGCGGGGGCTCCATTTTAAAATAACCCCACTCTTGAAAATGAACCCACTCCTACAATGATAGGGATCTGCCCTAATGACCTACTCACCTTTTAAAGGTCCCGCCTCTCAACACTGTTGCACTGGGGATTACATTTCTAGCACATGAACTTTGAGAGGCACATTCAAACCATAGCAATCATTTTATATCACAGTAAGTGCCATGAGAGAGAAGAAGAGGTTACTACGCTGGAGACAAATGAGGTTCAAGGAAATTAGCTCTTAATTCGGAATCAGGGGTGGAAAAGAGGAGAAAAAGGGGCAACAAAGTTGAGTATAGCACAAGATATCTTCTAATCATCGATAACGCTACACAAACCAAGACATTCTTGTGTTATGTGGGTTTCTTGTGGAAACCGGCAACTGAGCTCAGTGATGCACCCAGTTTAACATGTGGCTGACATTGAAGCAGCATAAATGGAGGAAATTGCAAGGAGTCCCTAGCTGGCATTGGGGTTACCTGTATGTTTACCTGTGCTTAGAAGAAAGTTCTAGAAGCCTACACACCAAACATTAGCAGTAGTTACCTCTGGGAAATGATTTTCAGGCAGGCATGTAGTAAGGGGGACTGCAGTACTGTCACTGTTTCGGGTCTTTCTTCTGTGTGTTAGAATATTTTTTAATAAACAAGTATTACTTCTATGAACTAAAAATTATGTATGGACAAAAATTGTCTTCTCAAGGCATTTTCACATGGATTTCTTATCACTGAGGGCAGCCCAAGCTCTCTGGTAAGGACTGTGAGAACATTTCTAAAGAGAGACCCTAAATTTTAGTCAAGTTGCAATTAGACCTCGCTATGCATGAAGCACAAAAAATGAACTCCAGATGGATAAAGATCAAAATATAATAGGCAAAAACCGAGGCTTTTAGAAGCAGGTATAAAAGGATATCTACTGGACCCTAGGGTAAGTCAAAAATATTGACTACACTTTCCTACCTTGACATGAAGAACATCCATTCATTAGAGAATGAACAGGCGAACTGTGGAAATGAGAAGATATATTCAACACATATAACTGACAAAGGGCTTAGGTAAAGAATTGAACTCTTACAAATCTGTAAGAAAAAAAAAAAAACTCAATAGAAAAATAAGTGAGGAACCTGAAACAGGCACTTTGGAAAAGAGGAAATTGAAATGGCCAATAAACACATGAAAAGTTCTCAACCATATTAGTAATACAGGAAATGAAAATTACTACAAAATTAGCAAAAATAAAAAGACGATAATACTGGTATAGAATAAGATGTGGCATATCAGAGCTTACATAAATTGCTAGTGACAGTGTAAACTGGTACAACCACTTCAGAGAACAGACTGCATTAGCTAGTGTATGGAAGGGAGGTGTATCTATGACTCAAGCAATTCACTCCTGGGTAATACACCTTTGAATCTGGTGTATGTGAACAGTAGAGAATATAAAAATGCTTATAGCAGCTTTGTTCACAACAAAAATGGAAAATAATCTAATGTCCATCAAGCATAGGCATATATTCATATGATAAAACACCATCTGTCAATGAAAATGAACTGCAGCTATAAACAGTGTGGATGTATCTTACGCAAAATAATGTTAAGCTGGTGCATTGGCTTATGCTTGTAACTTCTGCTACTCTGGAGGCTGAAGGGGGTAGGATTGCTTGAGGTCAGGAGTTCAAGAACAGCCTGGGCAATGTAGTGAGACCCCTGTCTCTAAAAAACATTGAAAAAAACATGTTAAACAAAAGCAGACATATGATAAATATGGCTTTGATTCTATTTATTAAAAGTTTAAAAACCACATTGTTTTGGAATTCAAATTTGGGTGGTAAAACTACTGAAATGCAAAAGCCAGGGGAGTGGTTGCTTCAGAGGATGGGAAGTATAGTTTATACATGAGAAGACTGTGAATTTTCTATTCATTGTTTTAAATTGTGGTAAAATATATGTAAAAGGTACCATCATAACCATTATTAAGTGTACAGTTCAGTGAATGCTGTGAGTTCATTAAGTACATTCATGTTGTGCAACCATCACCATCATCCATCTCTAGACCTTTTTTCATCATCGCAAACTGAAACTTTGTACCAAATACTAACTTTCTGTTCCTCACTTCCCCAGCCCTGGCAACCACAATTCTACCTTCTGTCTCTATGAAATTAGCTACTCTAGGTACCTCATATAATGGAATCATATAGTGTTTATTCTTCTGTGACTAGCTTATATCACTTAGTATAACGTCTTCAAGATTCCTTCATGCTGTAGTATGTGTCAGAATTTCCTTCCTTTTTAAAGCTGAGTAATATTATGTTGCATGTATATACCCCATTTTATTTATCCATTCACCTATTCATGCACACTTGGGTTCCTTCCACCTTTTGGCTATTGTGAATAATGCTGCTATGAACATGAGTGTACAGGTAACTGTTGAGTCCCTGCTTTCAACAATTTTCTATTTTTTGACAAGTTTTAAAATGACTCAATGTGGACTGATGAATTCATTTTATTTGTGTGCTTTACATTACACAAAAAGATTTTTTTTTTTTTTTTTTTTAAATAACTCCGTAGATTCAGTTACCATGGAAAATCTCTTCTCTGATTCTATGCTGGCATTTCTATCCATGGTCTTCTCTCTTATCCTATTATTGAAGCAAGCATTGTTTTGTTTTCCATTTTTCTTTTTAAGATAAACTTTATTAGTGTGGTATAAAACATATAGAAAAGTACACAGGCAATAATCATCAGCATGATGGATTATTCATAAAGTGGACATCCTAGTTGGAGTGTGTGTGAGCATGTGTGGGGTGTGCCTGAAAGGAAATACACAATTATTTTAGGAGGCCAATGATGTCTTAAACTCAAAAATGAAGGACAACGTTGTGTGCTACTTAGATATAAGAAGGTAAATAACGTGATACTGTAAAAGTGCTA
>RJWJ010016911.1:0-22500 GCA_004363605.1 Indri indri | reverse complement strand
CATTTACACATAACACCTATATAGCAGCAAAGCTAATACAGCTTGTGATTAAAAATGTTTAAAAATAGCTAATAAATCAGATTATCTTGAGGTATTATTTCTTGCAAGTCAAAATGGAGAGCAAAAAAATCAACCCTAATTTTTAGTTTATGTATACGCTGAAAATAGCAACAATAAAAATAAGCATTTGTAGCAGACATATTCCATCTTCACTATTATTTTGCTACCTTTGGTAAATTACTGGGGCAGATCTTGAAGTTAAAAACCCATGTTTAGAAATAAGTGCACGCTTCCCCCACTATTAGCAGCAGACTGTGTTGCCCCTACGCAAAACATTCTCACATCTAATTTTAACTTTACATATAAAAATAACTTGGAGAAAATACAAAAAAACATTTTATTTTAACATGAAAATATCACAAAAATTAGTAAGCCTGAGATGTAGGGTTTTGGTGAAAAACAAGAGGCTTGTAGTGTTTTGGCTGCTGATAAAGATGCATGTATTGATAGCTGGGGTGAAAGGCAGAAGAATGCACTTATTTCTTCTGCATGTCAGTATCTTCAGACACAGTAAGCCACATGCACCCTTTCTTTCCTTGTTACACAGAGGCCAGTTTGCTCTTCTTAGTTCCAGCGGAAATGGATCTGACGTGGGCGATCAGCACCTTCCTTTACCAATGGCTTATGGAACTCACGTCCTGCACGAGAGTGGATATTTGCCCAACAAAAC
Source organism: Indri indri (assembly GCA_004363605.1). Lineage (NCBI taxonomy): Eukaryota > Metazoa > Chordata > Mammalia > Primates > Indriidae > Indri > Indri indri. Next base: position 21,770 of record RJWJ010016911.1, on the reverse strand, counting down.
TCACAGTAATACTGCAGGCAAGTGACATTGGCACAAAAAAAGGGAGCAAATTTTCCACCACAGCGTGCGCCCTGGCATTCATCACACATCTGGTCATCCAGCACATATGGCTTTACCTCCACCTAGAATAGAAGAAAAAAAATGTCTCATTAGGGGTCTGCTTCAGAAATCAAATCTGATAATAACTTAAAATGTTTATACAGTGTTCTAGAGAAAAAGACTGTATTAAAAGCTGAGAAAGTAGATAGCTTCCCAAGGAAGTAGCTTTACCATATAGTAGGTTAAAAAAAATTAAGTCATTTTGTTCTTGTGCTAATCATCGTTTTATATATATTATACAGTATATGATGTTTCATGTTTATAATGCACTGTGGGTTAAATTATGAGCACTTAATTTGGAAATTTTATTTTATTTTAATGTTTCCTTGAGGACTATAAACTAAATGGTGTTTACTATATTTTCCAAAGGCAGAAAATACTTTTAAAATCTATAAAAATCTAATTGATTTGCAAAACATTCCACCCTTACCTTTCTTGAAGTAAACATCTTTGAAACACTTGTGTATTGGTATTTTCAGAGGTGGGGTGATTGTGAGTGAAAAACAAAAGGGATATCAAGTAGTCAGGGAAGACAAACGGTTTTCACTCCATTTTCTCCCTCATTCCAATACCACCTGTGACATGGCTGAACCCAAACAGCTGCTGATTATAGCAGTGCTTCTCTACTGCAGGTAAGCATCACACCCTGCTTGGAAATAATTGGCACAGACAAACCAGAACTGTGGATAATCTTACTAAGGGCATGCCTAGACTTCTGTGAATTTATAAGATATAAAGTCCCACTGTGAAGGGCTGACTCAGCAGAAGACTTTAAACTGGAGTCAGCTCTGAATGATAAACCTCTCAACCTCAGATTCCACATCTGTGAAGTGAGAAGAAGGGAACCTGTCTTAGAGTTGGGAGGATTAAATTATGCAATGTACAGGCATAAGAGCACTTGGCACATGGTAAAATATTCTGTAAATTAGTGTTACTATTAGCTGTAATCTTGCTTTCTTGCTTGTAATAACTTTATGAATGAAAAGTTATTACTTTTGTCAGCTGTTTCTTAGGAGAGGATAGAAAATATGACCCAACAATTTCTATTATGAATGTAATTGATGAATGTATACTATTGAAATACTTGCATGTGTGCAGAAAATGAATACATAAAGATATCTGTAAAAAGAACAAACTGGAAATAACCTATAAGTTGATGAAAAGGAGAACTAACTATAAGATAAACATTTGATAGGAAGATAAAGGAATTGCATTGCTGTTTGTATTTCATTAAGATTAGGATAAACAGATTTTATGTATATTGGATATTTTGCTTTTCTGAATTGTCTGTTTCCTTTGCGTATTTTCCTGCTGCAGTTTTTTTTCTTTTAATTGATTTGTAAGTTCTTTTTGCCAGTTTAAATTTTTTAATCTTTTTTCCATTGGCCTTTGATTTTTAAAATGATCTTTGACACAAATTCTAAAATTTTTTTGCTCAATCTTTATCTCTCAACTTTTTCCTTTATGGATTCTATATCTTTTCTTTGCCAGTCTTCCATTTTTGGTTCATTATCTTCATTATAACTATAATCAAAGAAGAGCATTACTATGACCAAAGAATAAATCAAGGTAGCATGAGAATTACTGGATTCTGCTTTATTAAGATTATAAACTGCATGAGCACAAGGACAGCATACATTTGCTCAACATTCAGTTCCTAGTACTTAGCAGGGTATCTGGCACAAGGTAGAAACTCTATAAATGTATGAAGGAACATGGTATGTTTTCTGGCTTTCTTTCTCATGGTTATTTCTTGTTTTTACCATAAGATTTTAGGCCAACTGAAGGCCAGGGTCTGTGATGTTTACTTCCCTTCCACAATATCTCATAAAATGCCAGGTGCTCAGGAGTTCCTTAAGGTAAAACTGTTGAATAAAATTTTACCAATACGATGATTTCAATTATTTGTAGTTTTTAAAATTCTAGATATTAGTTTATAGGGCTAATCTACTTAACTCAAAATCATGGACTTAAAAGACGGAAAACTGGATTTCAAACCCATTACTGATTACTAGTTTCCAACAATTAACTCTTACATGTGTGAAAGGGAATTTCATCGAGGCTTCACCTAGTTTTATTTTCTATTATGATGTTTTTCCTTTTTCACTTCAGATAACCTAGTCAAGGAAATGTTTTGTCACTTGGACTCACAACTGATGAAATAATTAACAATTAATAATTATTCAACTTGAAATATAACACTGCTTACTTTAGTATCTACCAGAAGTTATAATGAATTATATTACTGATGGAATAACCTACAAAAAAATACAATGATTACCCATCTGTGGCGGTTGTGCTTCCCAGCTACCAGAGAGACAGCACTTAATACTCAGTGTCCATGAGTTTAAAATAAGTTGAATAAACAATTTCAATTCTCTCCAAATAAGTATCCTACAAATCTTTGGGTTGGCAGTTACATATTTAAATTTAATCTCTTTTATGGTTTAATAACTATATTCTTATTGGAGAGATGGAAGGCATAAAGATCAATGGCTTAATATTTCTTTGTATAAACAATACTAGTGACTTGTAAAATACTTAAGGCTCAAATTCTTTAGAAGAAAGTTCTAAATCATTTCTGTAGCACATAGCTCAGAAAATACACTTTTCTCCAGATATTGCAATGCCTTTTTAAGAAAGCATGTGTTTCTCAATTCACCTGCTCTGCACCTTAGTTGCTCTTTAAGAATCAATACCTTGCTCCAAATAATTGGCCCTTCACTATCATTTTGGAAATAAAGAAGTATGAACCATGACACTACAGGGATATTTTTCTTATACTTCTGCATATCAAACAACTATAAATATACATTTTGTAAATAACTTCCTCTGTGACCTATCACCTCTGTGTAAAAGTAGGGGGTCAGACAGGATTATGTTCTCTTTTGTGGCTGTACATTTCTGTCACTTGGGGCATTTTATAAACTCCTGCTACCCTGGCTGCATCTCAGACCAATTACAGCAGAATCTTGGGGGTGGGACCCAGATGTCAAGACTTTTTCTAAGTTCCCAGGTGACTAACATGCAGCTGAGGTTGAGAATCATAGGGCTATAGGAATTCTAAGGTTCAAACCAGTTCGAAAGTTCATGTATGCAGATCTGATTAAAAGCAGAGTCTCTCCCTTTACTTTTTTTTGGGGTCGGGGGAAAGGACAACATTTTAAGCAGCAATACAAACAAAAAAGCCACTCTGTATTTGTGACCTGAACTTATGTTGTACTTCTTTTCTAAATGGGATGGATTGGTAGTTACACTGATGACTACTTCGAGAGTCCATGGTCTCTTTAATTAGTATTAGTTAACCAGCTTTCCTGTCTCCTAAACACTCTTTTAATGTGCCAAACAGCCTCATAAGAGGCTTCAAGAAACTATTACCCTGGGAAAATAAGTACCCATTCAAATTATATCTACTAATTTAGATATTAAAAAATTCATTTACCCCATATTCTTAGTATATCTTAGCTATACTATAAATGTAAACATGATTTTAGAATACTGCTTGGCTATGTATAGGAATCATTCATAGATTTTACTATGAAATAGATTTGTAAATGAACACTTGAGTTTTGTTCACTCCTTTTCCCCTATTTTAGATGGTAATTAGTACTTGGAATTATTTAACAGGGTGGCTTTCAGTTATCATTCCTAGGTTTTCTTAAAAGTTCTCATTGTGATGACCTAAGCAATGCTACTAAAGAGCAAACATTTTAAAGTTTAGATCAATTATTTTATCGGAATATACATAATGATTTTTATTTTAGATTTTTTTACAAAGGAAAACCAACACATAAATAACATTCTGTGCCAAGTTCTGTTCTAAGTGCTTGTATATATGTGAATTTACTTAATCCTCAAAATAACAGAGAGACATACTATTATTGTTTTCTACTAATATATGAGGAAAAAGAGGCTCAGAGAGGGTTAATTTGCCCAAGTTTATAGAGCAAATGGTAGGAATGGGATTCAATCCCATGCAGTTCGACACGAGAGTATGGCTCTTAAAACAAGCTGTGCCTCCATGGTCAGAATGATATTTAGACCTTATTGACTAATAAAAATTTTGACAAGGATGTAAAATGACTTTTTGAAAAACATTATATCTAAAGTATCAAGTATGTTCAAGAATTTTATATTTCAAGAATATTTTGATATTCTACCCTTTAAGAGTTAAAGGAGTATTAAAAAAAACAGTATTTGTATTATATTATTAACTCCCTCACCTTATTATAGAACATAAGTGATTCCCAATACACAACTTACACGTTTATCAATATCACCATGCTGAAGCTGAACAAATCGAGCACTAATGGCAGCAATATAACTCTGCTGATTGGAGAAAGCAACTCGTCCAGCACCTTTTGGGTATTTTAGCTCAGGATCCGTATCAATTCCTGCATAACAAACTCCACCATACAGCCGGTCCATGATCATAGCAAGTTCCACTTGAAAAGGAAAAGAAGTTCACACCAAATGTGAGAGAACACAGTAAATTAACAATTTTTAAGTTCTTTTTTATAAAGTAAAAGTCAATAGGATGCTAACATTTCACCAGCAGGGGGATGGCAGACAAGAGGCAGCTGTTAAAGGAGAAACTGAAATCAAGGAAGCCATTTTTAAAAAAAATATCAAGTTATACTCACCACTACTATACCTACCCACTTACCAGTACTAACCCCACTATCTGTTCTGTCTTCTGTCCTGGTACTATAGAGAAATAGTTCCATGCTCTTTTCTAAATCCAGTACTTTCACTTGTAATCTACATCCCACATGCTCTCACTATGAAAGGACATTGCTTCAGCAACTTTTCCCTTTCCCTTCTCTGTACCATCAGTTTTCCACTCATACTGGATCATTCCCAAGTGTAATTTGTCCCATCTTTAAATAAAAAAAATTCTCATAATCCTATTTCTCCTTCTTAGCAACTGCTTCATTTCTCTGTTCCCCTTTACAGCCAAATTCCTCAAAAATTTTTCCTGTACTTCCTAATCATTCTCCTTCCATCTTTGTTCAACCCTTTTTAATGAGACTATCGCCAACACGATTCCACTTTAATTTCTCATGCCAAGGTCACTTTCCCACTGCCAAGTCCAATGGCCAATCTACCTGTAACCAGCATTGAACACAGTTAATCCCTTCCTTCTCTTTGAAATATTTTCCCCATCTGGCTTCCAGGATACATTATTCTACTAATTCTCCTCCTACTTCACTGATAAATTCTTCTTAGTCTTCCTTGATAGTTTATCCTCAACTCCTTTATTTGCAATGTTAGAGTACCCTAAATTTCAGTCCTTGCACCTCTATCCACACTCCTGGCTTTGGTGACTTTATCCCGTGTCATGGCTTTAAATACCATCGATATGTTTTTAAGCTCCTACATTCCTATCTCCATTCTAGACTTCTCCTCTGGATTCCAGACTCACATATACAACTGAACTGGGTAATTCATACTGATGTTTAACAGACACTGCAACATTCAGTGTGTTAAAAATGGAACTCGTAATTTTCCCCCATCCCATTTTATCTGCTCCACTGAGTTTTTGCTGACCCAGTTAGTAAGCAACGGAAAGGATGAAGATGCCAAGTCAGGATCCTTGGCTTCATCCTTTCTGTTTTCTTTTCTCCCACTGCACATGCAATCCTGTGAACTTGATTTTCAAAACATATCTAGAATCCAATCTCCCCATCTCCATCACTAATACCCTGTTTCAGGCTAACGTCATTTTTCTTCTGGTTCGTGGCAACAGCCTTCTCTCTATGCTTTTGACCCTTGCCCTCTTAGTTTATTTTCAAAATAGTAGAAAGAGTGATTCTCTTACAAGAACATACCGGATACCACACGCTTTAATTGATATTTCTACTTGGGAGCTTTGAATGGTGCCACAAACTTGTGCTCAAAACCAAGACCACAACCTTCCCTCTCAACTTGCTCCTTCTCCAGTGTTCCGTATGTCTCAGTAAAAGGTACCACTATCCACCTAATAGCCTAAGACTGAAAACTGAGATTCAGCCTTTGCATTAACCTCATAAATATCTGTGACATCTGTTCACTTGGCTCTTTCTCCCCTGTTACTGCTAATCCAAGCCACAACTGTCTGTTCCCTGGACTGCAATAACAGGTTCCTAAACTGGTCTGCCCCTATCTACTCTCAACCTTGCTTCCTTCTCCATGAGCCAGTGATTAGCCAAAGTGATCTTTCAAAACTGCAAATATGATGTCTCTTCTTTGCTTAAAAATTCTTCAATGGTTTCTCCTCACTATGAGGATAAATATCAGATTAGCCTATTATATTTGTATGATCTGATTCCTGTTTACTTTTTCAATGTCATCTTGTGTCCTTCCCCTCACTCCTTGTATCCCAAGCCAGCCACTCTGGGTTTCTTTCAGTCCTTCCAAGGCACCCTGCTTGCCTTCACTAAAGACCTTTAAGTAAGTGATTCCCTTTGTCTGACACACAATCCTCACAACCCTATCGCCGCAACCCCACTCCTTCTGTTCGATTCTTATGTGTCAGCTCAAATACAAATATATTCAAGATATCAGACTATTACTACATTCCTTTGCTATATGTTCTTCTATTCTCTGTAGTCTTTCTTTGTAGTAGTCATTGTGTTCTATAAGTGACATGTGTGAACAGTTCTTTAACACAGATCTCCCAGGCTGGAAGAGGATGTTCTCAGTGATGGAATCATTAAGATATTTCACATGGCCCATGGTACCACATAACTTGCATATACAGTGGGCTTTTACATCTATAATTATGTTCCTATATGACATCTTTTGGTAGATTTCTGGTTCCTGGTTACTGATAAACAGAAGTTTATCACTCACTTATCTGAAGTGCTACTTTAGTTAATGGTCAAAATACAGATCAAAGAGAAAAATATTCCATGTTTCTTCTTCAGATACCAGAATCAACCCATATAAAATAAACATACCCAAAATTCTCATATTATGGAGAGTTATACTTAAGAAATCATATTCTTCTTATAGAGTCTACTTGGAGTTAGCTACTGTGTTAATATCAATGTATGAGATAGAGAATTGGACAATTCTCAAATGACTTGAGAGTTTCAAGGAAGGTTCTCAGAATTTGCCTCAGAATTCTACAGTCAGCAACTCTTGGAGTAGGAGGAATCTTCCCCTGCCCTGGCCTACAGTACCATGCACACAATAACCACCAACTCTCTACTGAATGGACTAATGAATATTTAAATGATTTTTTGAAAAAACAAAATTTGTTAATATTCTACTTACCAGCCCTTAGTGGCCTAGGAACACCTCCAACAAAAATTGTTTTCCGGGGATCCAATGGCTGAGAACCATCCATCACAAAATCACTATCGCTTAAATTCCAAGGACGGATTTGAACCTATGAAGAAAATACATTGGGTCTTATTCCCTTGATAGTTTATATCACTTTTTTTTGGTCAGTTAACAGTGATCATTTTATTATTTAAAATTTTGAATAGTTATATTTTGAAAAAAAAATTACTGTTATGATTTTTGATCTAGATACTATAAATCATCTGAATACTTTTAAAAGTGAACTGTTAACATGATAGCTTAATTGTCCTTTTATTCATTAACAATCATTTCAAAACAATTTTTGGAAAACTTGTATTTGCAGCCTGAAGTTCATATGGTATTTACTTACTGGTTTGTCCTTGATAGTAGGGCTGGAAACACACAGATAGAGCTTTCCATCTTCTTCAATACAAGCATCAATTAGTGCCTGAACTGAGCTCTCTTCTTGAAAGAGAAGGAATGCATAGCCTGGAATAACCATTAAGATGAGGAGATATGTCAAGGTGAGTACACCCCAAATTTTAGTACTATTGGAAAAATACATGCTTTTGAAAAAGAAAAAAAAACTATCAAATAAAACTAGAATTATTATACTTTTCATAGGAGAACAAATATACTATGTAATATACCCTAAAACAGATAGTAAAGCAATTAGCTACTTTATATACAGCACTTAGTATTATGTACTGTACTAAGAACTTTACATGAATTATTTCATTTGATTCTCACAGCAAGTTTATGAAAAATTATTCCAATTTTACAGAACAAAAAAATGAGGTATCAAGAGGTTAAATTACTTCCCCAAAGTCAGTCTCACGGCAAGCAGTTTTGGCTGAAAAATTTCAAACCCAGGTCAACTCCAAGGTCTCCAAGCTCTTTCTAGTAGTGATACTGCACTCATGAAGAACTTGGCAGAATTAACCAGTCAAGTGTATTTGGAGCTTAAGTTTCCTATGATGCCTTCGAGATAATGTTAATACAAGTTCTAGAGCACATTTCTGGACTAAAGTATACTTAGAAAGGCCCAGGAAATTCTTTAAGTAGAGGAAAAATTATAGACCCATGAAAACTTCCGAATGATACTAGGAAAGCTACCCTAGGGAGGCTGGAATAAAACATGTTCCTTAACAGAACATGGCTCAGAAGTTTTAAATCAAGGCTCAACTTGGATGAGCAGTGGAACACTTTTTTCAAATTGTTCAGAAACTATGTTTGGACTTGGATTCCAAGTTCTTGCTTAGATTCCTATACTGTTGGGAAATATGCTCTTCCTTCTTTCCTTTTGAACAACCAATAGTCAATCTTTAATCAAAACTCACGTATCCAGCAGACAGAATAGACTTCATTATAAAAAGATATCAAAATTTATACTGAAAGTTTACTCCTATGTGATTATTCCCAGCAGCTGATAATTATAAATGACCTAAGACTGTCCATTGCCTTTACAAGATTTCTATGCAAATAAATGCACGGCATTGCAATCTAGTCCCAATATGAAGCAGACATCAAGCAGGCCATACACATCTGTTCCATAACACAATGGGCAGTGTGAGGTCATGTTTTACTCACAGCTCAAAAAACACAGCTTATTGTCAAGAATGGCTTTTATGCCACAAAGGTCTGATGTGACACAAAAGTACTTCATTTTAATAAAATTAAAATATCTGATTACATTAAAAACTCATGAAGCCATCAAATCAACCAATATAAATAGAAACTTCCAAAGGTTAAAGTTATGTAAGATTAAAAAATGTATCTTTAGACTTTATTAATTGCTAGAAACAATTTCAAATATGCTTGAAAAAAATGAAAACTGGTTTAAGGACTTAATTTTGATACAAACTAAGGATCTGAGAACTATTTTATAAAATATTAAACTAAAATAGTATTTTAAATTCGATTATTTTTAATGTTGTCTAATTTTTATAACTTTTGATATTAATATTTTAATATTGCTTAATTTAAAAATAATACCTTAAATATTGCTTGACTAATTTTTGTTATTAGGAAAGAAAAGTTCATCTCATAAAAATTAAGCAGTATGGTAGGTAAATTATGACTTAGCTAAATGCAAGCCTTTAGATATTAAAATATTCTTACCGAAAACCACTCACAGTTTCTTTAGAATTTATTAAAGCAAGCTAATAATTACACAAGGTGAATGTTACTCACTGCAGAGGAAACACACGTGCATGTGTGGCTCAGCATCCGTGGGCTGAATCACTGCTTTAATGACAAGGCAGCTTCACCCACTGGATACTTACATACCAGTGTTTTCCAAGCCATAGAAAATGCTGAATTACAGACATAACAAAAATGCTTAAAAGACCAAGGTTTGGGAATACTGGTTTTTGACAATTAACTAAAATTGTACCATTAAAAAACTATGATTTCCCAGTGATAATTTTTTTTCCAGTTTGAGAAAATAAGCACTGCAAAAAACACAATGACAATGATGGCAACAACAGCAATGACAACTATTCTGCTTCATTAGGTTTATTCCAACCCATCTTTCTAGGCTTAGAGTGTACCATCCCCTTATATGAACAAATGGCTCATGCAAAAATCTGTACCTGTGTCCTTGTGTCCACCCAAACCTTGTCTAATTCCTTTCCAAAATTACATTTCAATTCCTGCCTGAAACTCTGTTCAACTCCTTTTTATCTATCTAAATTACACAGTACCTTTTAGATTTAATTCAAAATTTCTCAATGAAGCTTACCTCCCACCTTACTTGAAGTCAAAATAATTTTTCTATCTCACCATATTTTTTGTCGTTTACATTATTTATTGGCTAATTATCAATCTGTGAATTATTAAGAATACAAGGATACAAATATTAACAAAGGTGAATAAAGATGCACTCTCACACAAAGAAACTGCCACTAATAAAATAATCACATATTTGTAAAGTTGTAAAAAATGTAACACTACCGCTGTAGTAAGTGCTGTCAAAGAGACAGACAACTTTAGGAGATGGGAGGGCCCATAGCGGGAGGGGTTGACCTCACTAGGTGAGTCCTCAAAGTCTTCCATGATCGACTTACTCTTAAGCTGAGATATAAAGACAAGTAGAGAATATGTATTAATAGATGAAGAGATACAGGAAAGAACCTTCGGGCCAAGAGACTATCATACATAAAAGCCCTGGGGCTGGAGGAAGCAAGGCCAGTTTTGAGGACTGGAAGGGAATAAGCAGCAGTGGTACAAGAAGCCAGAAAGAAGAGGAGGCTGGGGAAAGCAAACACATTTTTGCCTTTATCCTAAAAATAAGAGAAACCACTTAAGGGTTTAAGCAGGAGAATAAGGAATAGCACCATCAGATGAGTTTTCAAAGATTGCTGTGGCTGGACTGTGGGATAAAACTGGAGAGCGCTGGAGGACAGCTGGAGTCTCCAGGCAAGGAATGATGGTAGCTTAGGCAGGAACATTAGAAACATTAGAAACTAAGAGTCATTTTTATTGAACACTCAAAATAAACATCATAAAAGAACAAGACAGTTAATCTATGGACAAAAACAGCTTAAAACTAAGCTAACAAATGAATATCTCTAGCTATATGAAGCTAATTTTCTCTCTAAACCAAGGGTTTGGGACCTCCAAGTCCAGTAAACTCCAGAGTATATGGAAAGAGGAAAATAGCTTTAATCAGATTCTCACAGAGGCCTGGGATCCAGAATCCCTACTCAAAAGATGTTCTTGGTTCCATAAGTATAAGATCTAAAAATACATATAAAAAATCAGTGCATTATTCCATTTCTCTAAAAAATTACATGAACTAGTAATGGAGGTTCTACAATTTTCAATGACAAAAAGTGATGACCCATACAATTCATAACCAGAAACCCTTAGCTAGTCGTTGTGTACCAATAACTTCTCTATCATGTTTCTTTTCCTGCAGTTCAAATCAGACCATTTAACAGATCTATTGGAGTCTTTTCTCCAGGCTTGATAATTCACTCAGCCATGTAAGTAATGGTATGTGTGTGTATCTTTTCTAAAATTATATTTCAATGATGTTCAAAGCAAAGTGTTGTCTTTCAGCACCCCCTTTCTTTTATTTACTTCAGAGAATATGCCATTAGAATTCTGATTGACTGAATTAACATTCAACTCTCCATTTCCCTCTTCCTCTGCTGTTGTGGGTGGGGTATACTTCCTCTCCCACAGATGGTAGCCTCCAGTGTGACTTGCACGTGAAGGTCAGCACGATTTGTGATTCATGTCCTCTGGTGATCAGCCACAGTATTATCCTAGCAATAAGTGACTAACACAACTAAGTATTCTCCACACATTCTAACTCTTTATATAACTGGGAGTTAAAAAAAATATACTTGACCAGTCACTTTTTCCTCTACATTAACTGGGAGTTAAAAAAAATATACTTGACCAGTCACTTTTTCCTCTACATTATTTATTCACCAACAGAGTTGGTATTATTTATACTGCTCTGCTGTTATCAACTGTTGTCTGGAATACTTATGTAAATTGTACACTATTTAAACTATTCATAGATTTATATTTTTAAAAATACAAAGAAATCAATTCACACAGACCTTAATTTCACAATGTATAAAGACACTTTTTCATATATCTATACCCAAGTTACTTTGAAGGATGCTTTAGACAGAGAAAATACTCAAACATTTGTTGATTTGAGTCTGTAAAATCATTACTGAATCATTATAGTGAAAGTATAGTAAGTCTCTTATGATTCCTGACTGGCTTAAAGTAGAATTGGAATAGTTCTCAGGACCATTCTGCTTCCCTCAACCTCGGTTATCAACCTGCACAAGTTACTCTATTAACTTTTATATAAAGATGTGCTCATATTCAATTCTAAAAGAAAATAAAACAAGCAGAAATCAAAGAAATAAAAGCAAGCAGTTGATATTTGTTTCCTTTGCTCTCATACAACCAATTTCCTGACAAATATTAACAATAAAAACCCTTACCTTTTGGTGGAAAATAGGATTTGCTTTCTGCTTTATGAGGCCAATCTACTACCAAAGGCCCAAATCTTCTGAAGCTGGCAGTAATCTCATCTTAAGAAAGTGCAATAATATGTATTAGGAATTAGTTTTAATCACCGATTCTAAGATATCCTGTATTTTTAGGAGGTTTTGAAAATTTAATATTTAAAAGTGACCAATACCCTAAATTAAATCAGACTATAAACACTGGGAGTATGTCCTCATACCCTTATTAAAAAGATATCTAAAACCTAATAACTATTTTGGTCAAGATAAATTCACTTTTAAGTAGTACATTGGCTAGAATAATCAATTCCATGTGATTATAAAAATTTTATATAACATTGCATGGATACTAATGGCTTTATAGTATACCAAACCATAAATAGCACTGACTTGGAAAAAATTCCAACATTATATCAAGTTAAATAAAAAGATCTATTACTGCTTGACAAGTAAAATCATGTTCTTACAGCAAAAAAAAAGTCTGCTGAAACAAGACTTGAATAGCTGCTATAATGCTAATAAAATATACTAGAGTCTGAAACATGCCAGGTTGTTTCATTGAAACTCATACAGGTCAAATCCAATGGGTTCTAAGTTATTTCATTACATTTAAATCTTATCATACTGATTAATACTTAGAATAAGTTTGTGGGTATTTGAATCATAACCAAAAAATTTCTAAAATGTAGCAATATCTTCTCTACCGGTTGTGAATGAGTGATAGATTTCCCACAACCTCATACAGTTTCAATATTTTTGATCTTTATCTTGAATTATTTTTACTTTGTTATTATTACACACGATCATTTTCACATGATTATTAGCCTTTACATAACTTGAATTTCCTATTCATGTTTCCATTTCCTTTTTGGGGTTTATAGCCTCTTTCTTACCTGTTTCTAAGAGCACATTTACTCTTAAAGAAATTAAACTTTTGATTGTTGTGCATTGCAGATATGGTTTCATGGTTAGTTCCACTTATTTGAGTTGTATGTGTGTTGTCTGTGCATGTGCATGTGTGTGTGTGTGTGTGTGTGTCTGTGTGTTATGGTCATACGAAAAGTTTTAAATGCTATATATTCAAATATCTTCTATAATTTAAAAAAACATCAATAAAAATCTTATTTACAAAAAATGCTCATAGTAACAATATGCATTATAAGATATAAAGAAAAAATACTTTAAAAAGTTATTTGTTCAATTATGTCCATACTTCAACAGGTGACGGAATATTTTAAGAGATGAATATCCATTCTAACTCTGAAAATCTCTACTAGAGGTAAAAAATTCCATACCCTGTTCACATTATATTTCATGTTTTTTAATATTGTTTTATTTTTTGGTTTTTGTTAAAGCCCAAATCACCACCTTACCTTCATCAATATCTGGAGGAAGACCACCAACAAAAACTTTCCGAGAGAAGCGTTCTATTCGCTCTCCATTTTGATGAGCTGAATAACATGTGGGTGAATTTAAAACACCAACTTGATCACTATGACCATCATCCAGCAAGCCATCGTCTATTGGAAAGAGGGAAGAACGACCTAAAATATAAGAACAAACATAACTTAAGAAAATGATAAATTAAAGTCAAGCATAAAAATACTAACGACAAATCCAAAGGCTTAAAAATTAAGGTGACACAGGTGTAAAAAAAAAATTAAGGGAAATTCAGGCAGTATGCGCTTTTAATTACCTGGATTCAAGAAAGAATCTGAAGAATGACTTAGAATAAACACCGTTATATGACAACTATTAAACAGCAAAAGAAACACTACATCATTTTAATTTGTTATGGACAACAGCAAAAACCTGATGTACGAGGACAGTTAGGCTGGATATGTAACAAGAGAAACCTTTTAGAAACTGGTGGCAAAAAGGAAATGATACAGACTAAATAAACAAGAGGACATAATAAAAAGGCATTTGCAGACTACAGTAAGTAAGGACAAAGACAACAAGAATACTTGTATGTAAGGTCTTGAACTAACTTACACGTGTGCCAATTATATGAAAGGGTAGACAGGGTTTCTGAACATGTACAAAACAGAAAAAGGCATCCCCTCTAGGACTTTAGTCCCCATTAAAGCCCACCCTCAAGAATGCAAACTTGTACAGGGCACATCCTGTACAATCTTCTGAAGCAGTTCTGATGCTAGACACTCTGGGGGGGAATAAAAAAAAAAAGATCTAATAAAATATAGATCCCTGTTGGGAAGGAATGTACGTTTAGAAAAGATAACATCTACATATGTAACTACAGTACATATCTGTAAGAAAGCTTCAAAGTGCTCAGAGGAAATATGTTGGAGGAAGGGAGTAGTCTGGCTAATAAAAGGGTAATTTCTTAAATCTCCAAGTGAAATTAGATAGCATTTGTGGTAAAAGGGGAAAGATAGTAGGGTTTACTGAGGGCATTAAAGAGGGTAGGATATTTATAGGTAAATACTTACAGGAACATGGTTTTGAGTATATTTTCTAAGCAAAAGGAGAAACATTTTAAAAAGCAGGAAAAAATGAATTTATTTAAAAAATACAGAGTAGTCAAGGTTGGCTGAAACATGTCAGGAACAAGGAGGGTAAAAGCTAGAAAAGCCCTTTGAGGCTAGCTTATCTGTGACTGCCAGGCTAAGGAGACATTTTATTTAGTAGGTGGGGAAAAAAATGAACTGGATAGAGGGGTTCAAGCAAGATTATAACTCCTGTGTTTAAGAAAAACTTGTCTTAGTAAATATGGATAAGGTAGTTGGAAATGAGCAGATCAGAAGCTGTGTAAAAAATCAATGAAGAATGGACAACAGCGAAAAGCAAAATGGAAAACAAAATAGGGAAAAAGCATGGAAAAGGAAGAAACCAAGGAAGGTTTTACAAAATAAATAAGGACCATTAACTGAAGATAAGAACTGGAAAGATCAGAAACTGGTATAAGAAAGGAAAATAAGTTAAGCTTCACTCATATATAACAAGTTTCACATGCTGACAGCATGTTCAGAAGCACATGTATAGTAGGAGGTTAGAAATGGAGTGTAGAAAAAAGCAATATTTCTGAGAACATAATTTGGAATCAACTCCACAAAGGTGACAGTTTGAGGTTCTTTGTAACATCAGTGATAAAAACTCCAGAAATAAACGATGAGGATAGCTCCTTGGGAAACTTACAAGGAAGAAGTGGAACATTCAACGAGCTAGAGAAAGGAGTGGTAAGAGTAAAAGGGAAGCCAAAATGTTACTGTAAAAGAAGTGCCAAAGAAGAATAATGTAAAAGGAAAAAAGAGCAATTAAGTAACAATGTGAGATATTAAGATAATGATTTTTAAAAACAACAATTGTGTTTGAGGACATGCATGATCTTTGAAGGCAGCAGTTTTAGTAAAGTTGAGTTGGAGTCACATTGCATGTAGTTAGAGTTTTTTAAAGTACAGACATCAGATAAAGACTAGTCCTTAGAAATACATTAGAGAAGGAAAAAGAATAAGAATGTGGACAGGTTGTTTTTCTTTCAAGATTAAGTGAAGAATTTTTTTTTGGATGAGAGACAATGCATACAATCTATAGCTTCCATCATGATATATAAAGTTGTAAATACTCATAATATCATTATGTTATCATATTGAAAAATATGACACATAACGATGCAAGTGACATAAATAAAGATAATCAGAAATGTGACAGTCTGCATAGAACTGGTTGGGGGCAAGAAGAAGGTGGCCACATGCCTATGAAAGTGAGCTAGCTAGTTAAATGTTGGATATAAAAATGTAAAGTTTATAAAACACAACAATGGGGAGAATGATCATTTTTTAGTTTTTAATTTTTTTTTTTTTTAGAGACAGGGCCTCACTCTGTCTCCCAGGCTGGAGTACAGTGGCACAATCACAACTCACTATAGCCTCACGAGCTCAAGGGAACCTCCCGCCTCAGCCTCCCAAGTAGCTGGGGTTATAGGCACGCACCACCATGCCCAGCCGACAAAAACCATTTTTGGTGCAGTAGAAAGGAATTATTATACAGATTTGAATTCAGTGTAAATAATATGTTCTCAAAAAAATAGACATGTTCATTGAGTAACCTTATGAATACTAATTTAACTTTCCAAATACCTCTGTTATCAGAGATAGAGATCAATGAAAAACAAATGTCAATATTCTTTGTGATCAATGGAAAGGAAGCTCTTCAACATGAAACGATTTTTACTTAATAAAATGAACCTCATCAATATCTATTAAAAATATTATTGTGAATAAAGTTAGATTTCAGCTGAATAATTCTATATTTTAAAAGGAGTAAGATATGGTAGAGAAACAACATGCATACTAACTCAATTTTATGGAAGAAAATCACAAATTCAAATTCTATACTCATTTCAGACAAGTCAATACTTTGGAAACTATTTTACTTTAAAATGTCCCAATATATACCAATATATACAAACTGAGCAATTCCATAAATCTAATAAAGTCTTTCTAATAGACATTTACCTTGAGAAAAATATAGATCATAAATATTTAGAGTCTAAATAGAAACACTGAATGTGGTGACATATGACATCATTATAAGCAATGCCACAAAGAAGGGTGACCCAAAAATGAGTCGAACTTTTATTAACTATAATAAAACATTATAGCTACTATAACTATAAAAAAGTCTATAACTTATGCATCTATAATCTATTAACTAAAGTTCAGCTAAACAAAAGATGTAACAAAAAGGTTAAGAACATTTCATACACTAGCTGTACTAATAAGAATCTTCATTGCTGGAAAATAATCACCACTTTTCTTCAAGAAGCTATAAAAGCTACTGATTTAAATCCTCATTTAAAACTTAGTAACTAGATATATATCATTAACAAAAATATTACTTTTTACATTGCCAACTGCGCTTCCCCATAACTCAATTTAATATAACTATAAAAGGAGAACCATTAAATAAGTTATGTGTATCATTATACAGTATACTTTAAATATGCTTCCTAAGAATGATACATATATATTTTTTCAGGTTCTTATAGCTCAGAGGAATAAAACTGATTTTTATGATGTAATAAAATTTATGATGTAATAAAAATACAACATAAATTCTGTGGGATGCAGCAAAAGCCATGCTTAGAGGAACATTTATAGTTTTAAATGCATATTAGAAAACAAGATATGCTTAAAACAAATCAACTTAGTTTCTGCCACAAAGAGCTAGAAAAAGAACAGCAAATTAAAAATAGAGTAGGATGAAGAAATAAAAACCTAAAATCAATGACACAGAAAACAGATTAACATAAAAGAAAAATCAAAAAAGTCAAAAGTTAGTTCTTTGAAAACTTATGAAATCAATACACCCCTAGGCAAAATTCATCAAGGAAAAAAAAAAAAAGAAAACTCTAATTACTAGATAGGAAAAAGGGACATCAGTCAACATAGAACTTACAGACATTAAAAGGCTAAAAAGGGAATAGAACAGCTTTATACTAATAAATGCAACAATTAAAGGAAATAAATTCCTTGAAAAATACAACCTTTAAACACTGGCACAAGAAAAATAAAACATGAATAGTTTTTTATCTGCTAAGGAAAATAACATCATAACTTAAAAAGAAAACTAAAAATAACAAAAACCTTCCAGCAAAGAAAACTCTAGGCCTAGACGGCTTCGCTGGTGAATGAACCAGACTTTTGAAGAAGAAATAACAGCAGTTTTATACAAACTCTTTAAGAGAATAAAGGAAGAGGAAACACTTCCTTACTTGTTTTACAACCCTGACACTAAAACCTGGCAAGAACATTACAAGAAAACTATATACATCAATAGCCCTAATGAACACACATGCAAAAAATCTTAAAGATCATATTTAAAATATTACTATTCCCATTTCATCAAAGAACACCAAATAAATATAAATTTAACAAAAATATGCAAGGCTTCTATATTGAAAATTACAAAAATTTGCTGAGAAAAATATTAAAAGATTCATGTAAATGGATAATGTGGCACACGTACATACATGTTACAGAAGTTAATTACTAACTCTGACACTGGAGGCTATGTTAATGTACCCAAACATTAATAATAATCCTTGATTTTTCAGATGTTGGCCTTATTCTGGAAGCCCAGAATAAAAGACATTTCCTAACATATCAACAGGAAGAGGCAGGAGAGGAAAAGATAATATACAAAAATTATTCAATTTACAGCTTGAATCTAAGCATGGTTCTTTTTTCTCAATATACCATCTTGTAATTTTATTTATTAAATATTGTTCTAAAAATAAAAAACCCAAACACAAACTATATAAATTAAGGATTAATATGAAGAGTGTTCCTATCTTCTAAGATGCTAATAGTCACTGTAGATAACCCACCACTATGATGGCATAATTTTATTTAATTTGCAAGTATTAAAAAAAAACTACCAAAACATCAGAAGTAGGTTTGGGACTGATCTCTCATGAGCAGCACCTGTTTACAGATAGACTCGCTGATCAGGTATGCTTCTCCAAAGAACCGAGAAAGGCACCATAAAGTGCATCAATAACTTGAAAATATTTTGCCCCAATAATAGGTTTGTCCCTTTCTCATAAAGGATCAATGAGACATTTAACTTTAAAAAAAACAATTATAACCTAGTACTCTATATGGCTTTGTAAATTTAACTTAATTTGTAGATATGTTTGCCTTAAAATTGAGTTAACTAAAACTATTTCCTATAAAAATTGACATGGCTGGGTATAGGTGTAGAACAGGTACAATCAGTCCCTTTAAGGTTCAGGGGGTTAGCAAATTTTTTTTAAAGGTACGGATAGTAAATATTTTAGGCTGTGTAGGCCATACATTCTTTGTTGCAACTACTCAACTCTGCCATCACCGTGTGCTCCAAAGCAGGCAGACATAAAGCAAATGAAATGAATGGGTAAATAATAGCTATGTTCCAACATACTGTTTACAAAAACAGGAGGCTTTGCCTGTGGGCCAGTTTGCTGATCCCTGTATTAGAGTAGTATCTTGGCTTTTTTTTCACACTTCAGAGATCCTGCTCATTCTCTGAAGTTATCAAAATTATTTACCAAAGATAAGGATTTCAGCCTTGACTTAATCATAAAAGGCTTTAGCAGTGGTGACATTAGGGGATATATGCTTACTCTGGCTACTTCACAAGATTGAAAATCCTGTGTCAACTTTAAAGCAGTACATGGTATACCGTATTATTAATAATTCCTTACTTATTATAGCATATAAATACGAATGGCTATATACCATGAAAAAAAAAATCAAACCTCACTAATTAAACTTTCATAATATGCCTCTCTTTAAAATTATTTCTCTTATCTTCCCATTCCGTATGAAATCTACTGGCTCAAGCTTTGGGTTTACCTGGTAGAAAAGACTGCTTCCTAAGGCTTAGTACCCTTTAACTAAAGAGGGTTTTTTTTTTTATTTCTATTACTCAAAATATTCTATATATTTTTATATACTATAAATGGAGCACAGTAGCCCCTTAATCCTTTATTTAGAGGACATATTGTGCTATAGAAATGATTTGAAAGAATAGAGCTGAAGTTACACTTCACATCTCCCTTCCCAACCCCCAACCTACTCCAACCCCAGACCAGTATGTTCACTCTCAGAGAGAAAGGGAAGAAACAACGAACAAACAATAAATAAAAAAGATAGGTAGTTCCCCATATATTAGAGACAGATCCCATGTGAACCTTCCTCCTTCCTAATGCTGCCCCCAGGCAGCTCTGAAGTAGAAGAACTCTATATGGCTCCCAGGGGATGGAGATACACTGGTCCCAACTGAAAAACAGGGAAAGAAATCTGTGTTTTTTCTTAGTTACTACCAGTACAATTACATGTTGATTATTCCCAAGGTATATTTCATAAATATCTAGAGCCGGCTTGATTTAAAATTATTATTAACATTATTAAGAAATTCAAATATAGAAAATGATGTTGGTAGTAATTTGGTTTGACTGTAGTTAAGTGGGAAACCTTTTATGTGAAAACAGCTACTCTGTGACTGGGCTGAAAGGTGAGTCTAAGGCTGCAAATAAGAAGAAAAAACAGTTCTTACTAAACTGGATTACAAAGTCACAATGCCTTGTGAAAATAACACTATCCACCCATCTTTGCACTGGGGTAAATATGCCTATGAGTTGTTTTTGACAAAAATTATATCAACTCAGTGTGACACATCCCACATGAACAGAAGATACTGATATGTCATGCGATTCATTTTTTTTAAAAAAAAGAATAATGACTAAATAAATGAATAAATGCAGTTTCTTTGATGGAGCAAATTTAAAACTCAAAACCCATAAAAGGGGGTCCTTGGTGGTTAAAAGGTTATCGGTCTGAGATTGGTATTTTATCTAGTATAGAATGGAGAAAAATGAGTAAAAAATAGGAGAAAAGAGCCAGGTGACTATTTCTAAACATTTCTGAGTCGTTCCCTTGGTATGCAGGTTTTAAAAAAAATTATTACTTACAGTGTCAATGTACGTTCAAATTCAAATAGAATCTCTCAGTAGCTATTTATAATGGGTATACCTTTCATCTGACTATCAAAATCAAAATTTTAAAAGCAGATTCCTGCTATTCAAAGAAGACCAACTAAAAAATTACTATTAATAATGCCATATAATCTGAGGGTAAAGTTTAGGTGTTCACCCCTCACTTACACTAAGCCGAGTAAGTGTGACAACTGTCAGTTCTGTCTTAATGGAGGCTTTTACCAGAAGCCTTAAAACCATAGTCTTCCTTTTCCAATGCTGGGAGGCAGTTCTGAAGTGGAAGAAATCTTTATGGTTTCCAGGGGATAAAGATATATAGAATGGTAGCAAGTTACTATCTAAAAGCAGGGAAAGAATTTTTAATCTGTTTTTTTTTTTTTTTTTTTTAAAGATAGAATGTTGTTTTGTCACTCTGGCTAGAGAGCAATGGCGTCACTGTAGCTCACTGTTCACTGCAACCTTAAACTCCTGGGCTCAAGGGATTCTCCCACCTCAGCCTCCCAGAGTGCTAGGATTACAGCCGTGAGCCACTGCGCCCGGCTTCTTAATATCATAATCACAATCTACAATTATTGAGCTGAGATGAAGATAAATAATAACGTAACTTCCTTGTACCTTGGTTCCTAAGAACTTCCTAGATCATGATATTTACACTGGAGTATGCCAAATTAAACGTAAGTCATTAAAGTTAAAAGATGGAAAGTATGTAACAAGAAAAGAATCCTGAATTGTTCTATAGTTTAAAAAATACCTAAAAATCACAGATTGGTAAATGGATTGTTTTCAAGAGAACTAAAGCTCCAATTATTAAAATAGCATAGTGAAATAAGCTAGTCCATAAATCTGAAAATAGGTACTAAAATTCTAAACTTCCCTCC
>RJWJ010016910.1:0-33797 GCA_004363605.1 Indri indri | reverse complement strand
TTTTTTTTTTTGAGACAGAGTCTCGCTTTGTTGCTGGGGCTAGAGTGAGTGCCGTGGCGTCAGCCTAGCTCACAGCAACCTCGAACTCCTGGGCTCAAGCAATCCTTCTGCCTCAGCCTCCCTAGTAGCTGGGACTACAGTCATGTGCCACCATGCCCGGCTAATTTTTTCTAATATATATATATATATATTTAGTTGTTGAGATCATTTCTTTCTATTTTTTTTAGCAGAGACGGGGTCTCGCTCTTGCTCAGGCTGGTCTCAAACTCCTGACCTTGAGTGATCCACCCGCCTCGGCCTCCCAGAGTGCTAGGATTACAGGCATGAGCCACCGTGCCCAGCCTATCTTACGTTTCTTAAAAGAGCCCTTAGGCAATTTAGGAAGAAAGGCAAGTCCCCAACACAAGGCCCAGGCTTCCAGGGTGAGGGCCCTCGCCAACATTGAACTTGTCTCTGACTCCTCCACACGCCTCCCTGATCTTCCTTCCACCTCAACATCCAGGAAGCTTAGACCTGAGAAGCTGAAAATTAGGCTCCTGAGTTTAAAATACCAGCGCCATGTGAGCCACATATCTTCCCGGGGTATGTGCGCACACACTGTTCCTCATCCCACGGGTGCTGTCCCTGCCAAACCTGAAGGTTGGCTCATCAAGCTCTACACCTTCTCACTAGGACACGATTAGGGGCCACGGGGCAGGGAGGTGGGTGATGTGCACCCGTGGGCCGGCCCTTCCACACCTAAGATTGGTTTCTCAAAGGACTCCCTGTTCTTTTGATCAAACAAAGTGGAATGAACTAAAGACCAACTCAATGGGGTTATATTTTCTTGGAAGGAAAAAATATTTGGCGAGGTGAGTTGCTAGTTTTCTTCAGAAGAGAACACTCCGGTGGTGCTGCTGGCTGGAACTGCCTGACAGAGGCTGGGGAAACAGCCCCGCCCCATCACGGAGGTCCCGAACTTATGCTTTGGAAACTGAAGTCTTTTCATATCTTACCCTGGAAATACGCAAAGACGTAGTGACTCAGGTAGCTCTGCATTCTGTAGGAGAGTCTTCCTAACATTGCGGCAGAGAGAAATCTTCTGTTCCTCGAGGAAATCTAGAAAAGGGGACAAGGGGGTCCTTTAGACTAATTCTCTCCACATTAAGGACCAAAATTGTCTAAACGTTTAAATCAGTGACTGCCCTAATCCAATTCACACTGAAGGCAATGTGAGATTGTGACCAGAGAGGCCTCTCGCTTGGGTATTTTGAAAACAAAAAAGCTCCTGGGATGATTATGACACACTCCCATAGTCAAAACTATCACTTTTTAAAACACAGAATGTGCCCACTTTTTCTTGAGTGCAGTGTGGGTGTGTTTGCGTGTGTGTAGCCATGAAGGTGTGGTGGAGGTGAGCTCTAACTTGTGCTGCTTGTTGCTTTGGGGAGGAGTTTAGAGAGGTACAGAATTGGGGAATAAGTTGACCTGACAAATGTCCTTAGTCATTTTCTCAAGACCTGGTTTAGACATTCCCTTCTGGAAGCTTTTTCTAGTTCATCTAAGCAGACTTGATCGTTTTCTCCTTTTGCCCCCCCTTCCGCCCCCCGCAACCATGAACAGACACCTGTTCTGGGGCTTTTAACCCTATGCGGTAATTTATGCTTCTCTGTCTCCTCCAGTCGGGGAAGACATGGGCTGACTCAGTATTCCTCTCTGTCACCCCAGTCCTTGTAAATGTTTGCTGATTGAATGAGGTTGGACGGGCAGGGCAAGAGTTCCCAACCTAGGGACGGCTGATGCTCCACACATTCACACTAGCATAACTAGAACTCATACACGATTCCTAACGTTAAATAATTTTAATCAATATTGCATATCTACCATCAAGAGTTTAACTCTAGCTGCATAAAATACCTTTTTTTTTTTTTTTGGTGGCTATTTTATCAACTCTGTGCTAATATTGCTGTCAGATGGGACTTCATTGGCTACAAGTGAATCAATAATGAAATTATTACTTAGTCAATAGGATTTTCTTTCTTGGTAGACAAAATCATTGGTAATGTGATGTTGTTGTGGGGAAAATAAAAAATGATAAAAAGAAATAGATAACTGGAGCTTTGGGGCACATGGTCTCACAAAACCTGTCACCCAGTAAGGGTTAGAGCTGGGTAGGAGTCCTTTGTTTTGCTGATGATTTAGAACAAAGACAGGCAGAGGAGACTTCTGGATTTAGAGGACAATGAAGGCTTCTTGATTTCAAAACTTTCCCACACCCTCCCAAAAGGAAAACATAAAGAAGCAACAAGGAGAGCAGATGAAACTAAACACAATCATGCCTTTTGTGTTACTAGGAGACTGAGGTAGTCAGGCCTCTAATTTACCTGTAAGTGAAGAAAAGATGAATTCCAACAGAGCCGCTGGTGAGGGTGAGAGAGTAGAGAAAAGGGAGGTTTAAGAGACTCGGTGAGAAGCATGGAGGGTAGCAGAGAGCACAGATAAAGCACAAGCAAAATAAACCCAGAAACAGGAAGTCCACCATTCAGTGCTAACATACAAACTGTGGGCTGCGACTTGGAAGCTTGCAGCACTGGAGACAGGTAGCACCTTGGATGTGTGTGAGGATGGATGTGCAGCATTTAAGAAGCATGATTCCCGGGGAGATACAGCCAGAGAAGGGGTGGTGTCCCCTGGGCATAAGCAGGGCAGATAAATGACTCTCCAAGAGAAATGCACCCTCCTGCACCCCACCCCGCCCCAACGAGCCATTCATACAAGAACCTGCACAGATGAGGGAAGAGCTGAAGAAAGGGGAGCTCTTAAACTAGAAACCCTGTTCATGAAAGGAATAGAACAAATGACATCCGTATCCAACCACTATAAAAAATTAGAATATGAGAATCAAAGCATTTCTGCTGATAGAAATTCTTGCCAGGAAATCTAATCAGAATGCAGAAGAAAGCTCAAAAACAACTGGAAAGCAACACTCCAAAGTGAATCAATTTAAGGATATGATAAAATACCTTGAATCAGAAATATAAACACTAAGAACAGAAATAAAAGCCCCCCCAAAAAACCCCAGAGAGAACCCTAAAAGTGCTTTTTGTTTGTTTATTCATTTGTTTCTCTTTTTGTTTGTTTTATTAGAGACAGGGTCTTGCTGTGTTACCAAGGCTGGACTTGAACTCTTGGGTTTAAGTGATCCTCTTGCCTCAGCCTCCCAAGTAGCTGGTACTACAGGGGCACACCACCCAATTAGCCTGATCTGATCACTATATATTTTATGTATTGCAACACCACTATGGACTACATAAATATGTGCAATTATTATGTGTCAATTAAAAATTTTTTTTAAAAGAATATGAACAATGAAAAAAAAAGAAAGAAAATGAGTGGAAGTGAATTGGGAAAAGACCTGGGAAAGAAATAGAGTAAAAGATAAAATTATGTCAGAGATGAAGACTAAATTATAGAATGCCCAAGATGAAGACAGGCTCAAATAAAAATATAACAAAGAGTATTGAAAAAAATAGACCAACAATCAAAAGAATTAAAATAAATCAAAAGGACCCAAAGAACAAAGTAAAAAGAGTTAGAGGAGCCAGGTGTGGAGGCTTTTGCTTGTAGTCCCAGCTACTTGGGAGGCTGATGGGAGGATCGCTTGAGCCCAGGAGTCTGATGCTACAATGTGCTATGAGTGCATCACCTCACTCCAGCCTGGATGACAGGGAGAGACCCTGTCTCAAAATAAATAAATAAATTTTTTAAAAAAGTAGCAGTGAAAATGGCTGAAATGCAAAGCAATTGGCAAAGGAAGTCTAACATACCTATGGCTGACATTCCCAAAGAAGAAAATGGAAACGATGGAATCAAATGAATATTTAAAAAGCTGAAATTCCAGAAAAATTCCAGAAGTTAAAGAAAAACTGAATTTACACATAGATAGGGTCCAAAGAGATCTAGGAAAAAATAGACTGGAATGATTGACATGGACTGTTAAAATGAACAGACTTTAAAGAAAAAAAAAAAAAAAAAAAGAAGGAAATCTTTAGGTCCCTCCAGGCAAAATAATGAAATAATTTAGAAAGGCAAGATAATTAATTTGGCATCAGAGTTCTTAAAAACAACATGCAAAGCAAAGCAACAGTGGAGTTGCATACTGTGCTGGAGAATGAGCCTGGATCAAGGAAGAGATGACTGGGAAAACTTTGGCAAAGGGATTGATAAAAGCATAATATGGAGACATGACATGTTGTGACAAGGAAGAAGGAATGCAACTTTACACATGGAAGGAGACTTCTACTTTTGGAAAGATGGAGAAGACACACTTTTCTATATTTCTACTGCTACATAAAGCTAGAAATCTGAACATTATATGTAAAACAACCCTAAGAAGACTTGGAAAGGTGAGAAGAAGGTAGACCGTTGAGGGTCCTGCAGGCCCAGCAAATGACAGGGGGGTGAGTTTCCTGGTTTTCCTTTCTGCCTCATATATCCAGATTGGCTACTAGACAAGCCAACAAGCCAGAAAAGCCAATGAACACAGACAAAAGTAGCCCTGAGAAAAGCCTGCTCTCTCTGGCTAAAGGGCCAGGAACAGGACAGCCGAGCAAGATGGAAAACATTTAGACTGTCACTGCTCTACTCCAGCCAAACGTCACAGAAAGAAACTGTAGCCCTGCTTTACTCCCATCAGAAAAGAACAAGTAGGTCAAGATTCAAGCTCCAGCAAAAATATTCTTTAGGAATAAAAAGGAATTTAAGGCATTCTTACGAAGGAAAACTAAGAAAATTTGTCACTAGCAAATCTACCCTAGAAGAACAGCTAGAGGAAGTTCTCTACCTAGAAATAAATGATAAAAGGAGGACTCTTGAAACATCAGAAGAAAGAACAACAAAAAGAGTAAAAATATGGGTAAATACAACAGACTTCCCTTGTCCTCTTGAGTTTTCTATGGAACCATTTGATATCATTCTTAATGTATGTCAAGGAATATATAAGACAATTATATTACAGAGGTGGCAAAGGGACTTAAAGGGAGGCAAGCTTTCAACACTTGACTCGAACTGATAAAATGTCATCACCAGTAGACTATGATAAGTTATGTATGCACAATGTAATACCAAGAGCCAACACTAAGAAAGCTATCCAAAGTGACACAGTCAAAAACATCTGCCAAAAGCTAAGGAAGGAAAACTTCAGGCGGAGGACACAGCAAGCGCAAAGGCCCTGAGTTGGAAAAGTGCACTAAGGCATGCCAGCACTATAGATAAATTAAAATGAAATTCTAAAAAAACATTCAAGTAACCTACAGGAGGGCAGGAAAAAGAGAATATTATTGAAAACAGAGGAAACAAGCAGAAACCATAAAACAGTAGGGCAGGCTTGAGATTTATTACATCAATAACTAAAGGTAACATTCTCAAAATGACGAACTATAGATGGAGGACAAATTAGTGATTACCAGTGTTTTGGAATTCGGGGAGAAATGGGAGTGAGTGTGATGATTATGGGATAGCACAAGGGAGATCTTTGTGGCAATGGAATAATTCTGTATTTTGGTTGCAGTGATGGTTACACAATCTGCACATGTGGTAAGACAACACAGAGCTATTCAAACATTACACCAATGTCAATTTCTGGTTTGATATTGTACTATAATTTTGTAGGGTGTAACTATTGGAGGAAACTGAGTGAGGGATATATGGGACTTCTCTGTTCTATCTTTGCAACTTCCTGTGACTCTAGAGTTATCTCAAATAAAAGGTTAAAAAGTAAATAAAAAATTTTAAATGTGAGGAGAAGAGAGAGAAAGAGTGGAAAGTAGAATAAATCTTTTAGGTGTGAGAAAAAGGATATCTTTTAAAACTGAGAAGATAGTAAATAGAGCTAAGTAGGAAAATACAAAATTAGTGGAATATAAAAAGTATTAATACCAAAGGCCACTGTACTAAAAACAAATTTTTTTCTAAAAACCAAAAGAAAAAAAAGACAATATGCCAAAGAGAGAAGGAAACACAGTGAATATAATGTATAATATAATATAACATACACAAGTATTAAAACATAAGATAATAAGACAAAACTGAGGCCAAACATGTCAGTAACGGACATGAATGGGCTTAGCATACCTACCAAAAGAAAACTGTTTCAAATTGGTTTATAAAGCAAAACCCAACTCTATACTGTATGCAAGAGACACTCTTTAAATGATTGATTCAAAAGAACTGCAGATGAAGAAATGGTTAAAGATTTACCAGGCCAATGGAAATAATCTAATCAAGCCAGGACCTGTACTGTGTTGACTGAGAACAAGGCTCTGGACCTGATGCCTGGGATTGAATCCCACTCACTCCCATCTCCTAGCATCCCCCTCCTTTATTCTGTTCTAGTCAATCTGTCTTTTTTGTTCCTCAGAAATTCCAAATACCCTCCCGTGTCAGTGCTTTTGGGCAGGATCACTACAGGTGCCTACTTAGTTTGCTTCCCCACTTTCTTTGTATTTCTTCCCTAAAGTCTCCTTCCCAGAGAAGAGCTACCTAACCTCTGTATAAAATAGTAATTCCTAGCACTGAAATATAAAGTAGCAATCTCCACAGCACTTATTACCACTTGTCACATGACATGTATGAGTCAGCTGAAGCTGCCGTAACAAAATACCACCAACGGAGTAGCTTAAACAACAGACATTTATTTCTCACAGTTCCGGAGGCTGGAAATTCCAGATCAAAGTCTGGCAGTGTCTGGTTCCTGGTGAGGCCTCTCTCTCTGGCTTGTAGACGGTCACCTTCTTGTGGCAGTCCTTACATGACAGTTCTTCTGAGTGTGAACCTCGAGTTCCTCTTCTTATAAGGGCATTAATCCTATCAGTTGAGGGTCCCACCCTTATGCCTCCTTTAACCTTAATTACCTCCTAAACGCCCTATCTAAATACAGTCACGTTGGGGGTTAGGGCTTCCACATATAAATTTTTTGATGAAGACAATTTAGTCCATGGCATGACATATTTATTTATTAGCTGCCTAATGTGGATTCCATGAAGGCAAAAGTCTGCCTGTGTTAATGTTCACTGCTGTATCCATACTGCCTCAAGTATTGCCTGACATAATCAGAGCTCAAGAAAAAGCTGTGAATTAAAGAATAAATAAATAAAAAAGAAACCTGGATAATCTTTTGTGGGCCCTTGCTAGTATCCCCTTTGCTTGTCTATAAAAAGGAGATAATAAATATGTCTCACAGCTTTGTTTTAAAAGTTAAAGGAGACAATTCATGTAAAGTGCTTCCTATTGCACCTGGCATACAGTAAGGGCACAATATAGAGTAACTATTGCTGTTATCATTATTGTCACCAATATTATGATTACATTGGGGCTAATCCTAAACTGTGTTCACCAGTCCAAAGCCAAAGCAAGGTGGTAGAGGCAGAAGAGAGCTGGCCCTGCACAATCTAGAGGGATGATGGTCATTGTTGAAGGAAAATACTATACACAGATGCCCTTGTTTTTGATTTTTCCTTTGATATGAAATTTGAGGTGTTTACCTGGCTTCAGAACAAAGAGATCCATGCCCTGGGTTTTATAGTCCATGTAGGCAGTAAACATCCTGTTCCACCGTCCTGCCTCAAGGTTTACAATGTCATTATGATCTGATCTCTGTCATGTTGCCATTTTCATGGGGTGTTGGGAGGTCTCATTTGCAATTGTAGGAGGAAGGGGACATGCCTTTTTGCTTAGCTCCCTATCCAGTTCCACCTCAGCTGGAAAGACCCTGGTAGTTCTGGATTGATCACACTACAAAATCTATAACCAGGTACTCCTTGGTGGGCACAGACCCCTCAGGGGAAGAAACCCAAGCAGATGTGCTTGTTTCACCCTCAGAATGAGCCAGTGGCTTCTCACTCTTCTCTATCTTATCTCAGGAAAGAGAAAGCATTGCCATGTCTTCCTGTCACCTCTACTCTGTCCTCCAATCCTCACTGACCCACACAAATATTTTGCCGACTTCTCGGTCAAAAATGAGTCCTGGGTGAATATGGACTCTTGGAGTTTTTGTCTTGGGGAACAATTAATCATTGCTGAGAAGCAGATGAGATTCGTCCTTGTGCACATCACCCATCGTTCTTGCAGAACTTGGAGAAACATCCAGTTATGTTGGAATTGCGGGTGGAGGTTGTCAGCAGCACCAGCTGACAAAATGTCTTTATGGAACATTCAGGTCCATGGTGTTTATTTCAAATCAGCTAATCCAAAGGGTATAGTCTTCGTAAAAACACTTCTCTGTGTAAAGGCAGTTGCACACACACAGACTCCTAGACCAATGCCTGGCCTGTCTACACAGACAGACTTGTGATGTGCTTGGTGTTAGATCCCAAACCTTCCTTGATGTCACCAACTGGGTCCCCTCTTTCTGCTTTTGGGAATAGAAATATTGATAAGGAGGCAATAGTTATCTTCTGATGACAAGTACCCTGAGGAAAGGCAAACCTTGAAAAGTACCTTAAAATACAAACAAAACAAACTACATCTGGAAAATCAGGTTGCTTCCGCTATTACTTTAGACTGCCAGAAGATGGGGCCACGTCTATTTCTCTATATTCTTTTGCGAACTCCCGATATTGTAGGGGAAAACCTTCATTGGTGAGTTGGTTCCACAGCAAATGATTTCATCTTGGCTTTAATTTCTGCAACCCTTTCTTTCCTTCTTTCTCTCTCTCTCCCCCTCTCTCCCAATGTGTATTCTTAGGAAACTATCAGAGAACTCCTCCCTCCTCTTTTCTATTTTTAAATATATATAATGACAACTTCTCAAGCTTAGCTTTGAAAATGAATAAAATAGAAACCATGGCCCTTCCATGGAGGCCACTTCCTTCAGGTTTTTACCCAGAAAAACAGAAGCTTAATAGCATCTGCTATACCCATTTGTTAGAGCCTGATTTTAAGCCATTGAAAGCCTCAGAAGAACGGTGGAACAACCAGCCAACAGAGAGTTATTACCTGTCCTCAAAGACCCAGCTTGGGAGACCCCATTATCACACCACTCCTGCATCAGGAGGTAAAATAACTAAAGGTAGTGAGGCTGAGGCCATTGTGAGTCCCTTGGGGGAGAAAGGAAGACTCTTGAAGAATGGGCAGGAGGAGGTGGAAAATGGGGAAAAAAAAATGAGAGAGAAATGCCTTTTATTTTTTTAAGCTTTATAATTTACTGTATTCATCCACCAAAACACTGTATGGTGTATGTGTTTTCTTTTTTTTATTAATGGCCTAATTTCTTCCTTCATTCGATTCTTCAGCCCCAGTTAAAAAAAAAACAAAAACAAAAATAAAAAATATAGTTGATTGGAAATAAGTGCAGTGATAATTTCCATGACAATATCGAGAGTTTCAAAATAGGCTCCTGGAAAAGCAGCTTATTGAGCAAAGGAGCAGCTTCTGCTAAACTCTAATCTGGTTCCTCATCAGCCACAGCACACAGAGGACCCTTGTCCGCAGAGGGGAAAATCTTGTGACGGGTTTGATCGGGTGATTGGACCAGACCCTTTCAGACATCTTGGCAACACTGGATACAAGGAATTTATGGATTTTATTGTATGAGTTAGTCCCCAATTAAGGTTCATAGGCAAATGGTCTGTCTAAATTGCTCTTGTCTTGGAACCACTCTCAGGCAATATCCAACTCTCTGTGAATGGAAATTCCAGTTCCCTTGGTTCATACATATATATATTAAAGACACTCTGGTGTCTCTAGTGCCAGTAAAGTCTCAGATTTGTATAGCAATATGTGAGATATTCCCTGCCTGGAGACATCTGTGTATCTTGGTCTGTAGGCTAGCTTAGGGAAGGTTCTTTTGGGTTTAATTCAACACTCTGAGTTCTGAGCCATGTTATATTTTACAGGAAAGGTCAGCAGCATTGCCAGGAGTCCTAAACCCTTGGAAGGCCAGGTCTAGTTAAATTTCTGCAAGCTCAATTTTCTTCTACACTTCAAACAGTACAGTCAGAGAGGTAATAGAACTCACCAGTCATGGATATCACAGCTTTCCAAGCTGTCCATTCCTGCAGATGAGATGAAGGTTGACCATCAGGCTGACCACCTTCACCAAACATTTCTGCAAAGGCCATACTGCCCTGCTTTGTCATTTGCACTATCTTCTTCTCTCAAAACAGGCAGAGGGGGATTATGTCTCAACTCCTAACTTTTCTTTCTAGATAAATCAAAAAGGCAGGAAGTATAGTAGTTAAGTCACAGTGACTTCAACTCACATCTCAACTTTGTTTAGCCCTCACTGGCCATGTACCCTTAATGCAAGCCCTTACCTTTACCTATGAAATGGGGATGGTCAGGGTATCTGCACTCAGCACCATGCTTGGCACATGGTGAAGACTCAATATATGTTGTCATTATTCCCCTTCATCTTCAACAACAGATAAAAAAAAAAATGGAAAAGCAGGGAAAGACTTTAAAAATAATCCATTCCAGCAATTTTCAAATGTTTTAAAGCCATGGAGTATGTTTTACAGAAATGAAATTGGGGGCAGAAACATAAAACCATGAAACAGATCCAAGAGGAGTATTTATGAAGAAGGTAGGAGGAGCTGGAAGATGGGACATCCTACCTGCCTGGCCCACCTTTCTTCACCTCTCCCCCGGAAGGTTTCTCAAGAGGTCTCTGGAATGCTAAGAATTCCAAAACCTATGCTCTGACAACCACCCAACTAACCCTGACCCATCATTTTAAATAACAAGCTTAGAGAAGGAAAGAGATGCAGTTATGGCCATGTAGCTAGAGAAAGACCTAGCCAGAATTGAACAGTCTTTATTATATGCCCTTGAACTATTAATAGATACTAGAGATAAAGAGACATATAGATCTTCTGAAGCTAAAATCAGGGCTTTTGTCTCATCGCAAGTAAAATACTTTGATTCAAAACGGTCTGAGAAATTAGAGTTGTTTAGTCACAGTTGATCTAAGATCCACCGAGTTTATAATCTAGTAGCCGAGACCAGATACCCTCATAAAAACATGAATAGAGCATCCTCAGCTTAGAACCAAACATATGGGCCAGACAGTATTATAGGATTCAGAAAGTGGTAATAATGTGGAAATGTCAGGGCACGTGGAGCCTAATCCATAAAGGGTATTATACATAAGGGAGCTCTTGACGGAAGGTTAGAACATTGGCACTGGGAGAGACACAAAGGCCATTCACTATAGAGGGAACTCTGTGGGCAAAGGTGTGGAAAACAGAACACACGTGGAAAGTTGAGGAAACAATGAGTACTCAACCAGCGCGGTAGGAGATGAGGATTCTCCCAGAGACCTTGAGTAGATAACAGGAAACAAACTGGGGAACAGGATGGACTTTACCACATGGAGCACTCCTGGAGATTCTAAGCGTGGAGAAGCTGATGGGCACAGAATAATGTTCTAAAAAGATTAATCAAGTTCTAAGCATAGTATGAAAGGAGGAAACAGGGAAATCAATTAGGAGGTAATTACAGTAGTTCAGACATGACATCATGAACGTGGAGGGTGGGTAGCAGTGAGACCAGAAAGGAAGGGGAGGGTGAAGAACTGCACAAGGGAAGAAACAACAGACTTCAGCGACTCAGTGGATGGTGTGGGAGAAGAGAGAGAGGAGCTAAGGAGAAAGGCAAGATGTAAAGCCCTGGTGGCCAGGTCTGCATGATGAAAACTGGGGTTTATAAAGAGAGGCGCTTAGGAGGACCCAGTTGGAACTATGGCTAGTTGAGTTTGTAGGAATGGTGGGATGTTAGGGAGACTCAGAGGTTGTGGTGTACATAGTGTGGTGGTGAAGACCTTGGGCCCTGGATGCAGACTCCACAGTTCTGTCAATTCTACCATTCCCAGCTGTGTGACTTTGGGGAAGTTATTTAATCTCTCTTAAGCCATGTTTACCTCATCTGATGGTTGTGAAGGTGAACTAAAGTGAGACATGCAAAGTGCATAGCACAGTGAGTGGTATTTAGTAAGTGCACACACTCTATCTCTATCTATCTACCTATTGATCTTGGAAGCAAGAACTGAATCATTCAAATTTAACAAGGAAGAAACATAAAGATACAGATATTCAAGTCACTTTAGAGGTGACAATTGAAGATGTTACCATGAAGAGAGAGGGATGACCAAGAAGACAAATCTCTAAATTGCAACCAGCTGCTCACTATTGCCAAAGGTCATAGAGCGGGGTTGTCAGCAAGGACACACTGGGCTAATCCACATGCTTTATTAGTGAGGTGCTTGGGCTCTACATTCCAGTGGGGAATCCTGGTACTAATGGACCAGGACAGACGACACGCAGGAGAAGCTTCTCCTAGTGGCTCATGTCATGGAGAGAATCCATAAGCCACGGAGGAGAGGAAACCTAAAGTTTGAAGACAGAGGAGCAAGTCCACTACACAACAGTGTCATACAGACAAGAGGAGAAAGTGGAGACAAATGGGAAGACAGGTGAAAGAGGACCATAGGGTATGTTGAAGCCAAAGCAAGAACAGGAACAAAGAAACATTTGCTGGAGAAGACCATTGTTCCAAATCATCCTCTCATCTCTGACTCTTAGATGGATGAGATCTCACTCAAGATCAATACTGGACACCTTTCTAAAGCCCTTTGGGCCCCAGGTGGTGCTCTTAGATCCAGATGTGGGTGACCCCTAGAAAGAGCTGATGACTTGGGCAGGAGCGGTGTACACGAAGGTAGCCAGAGACCAGATCAGAATCCGCAGATATTTTCTCAAGTTACCATCAACCATCCTCTGGTTCAGGCCCCTGTGTGGGGGCCAGGGCCACCCATTATCCACCACCACAACTAAATGGCAGGTATTAATTTCATGATGTTCACCATATTGGTATTTTCCAGGTATTTGCTATAAAAATGACAATACTTGTAATAAAAATAACAAAAAACTTCTATCATTTGTGAATGCTAATTGGAAACGAAAGACTTCTAAAGCCCTTTACAAATGATTTACCATTTGAATTTTTCCTAGGTTGGCTCAGATTTTACTTCATGGGTCATAAGATTTTAAACCCTAAGCATTTAGAGGTTTGGTTGAAGAGGCAGAGACTTAGGCTGGGAGTCAGAAAACCAGCTCTGATCCCACTACACCTTTCTCGCTCAGTGACCTTGGGCAGTTAACAACTTCTCTGAGACAGTTTCTCCATAATAAGTGGAGTGGACAATATATGCCCTGTGTCTCACTCAGGCTTGTAGTGAGGAACAAGAGAAATAAAAGAGTCGAGTGTGCTTGGTACGTAAATGTCCTGATTAGAAATACACAGAGTGTCCATAATCATTTGTTTCTAGATCACACATTAAACTTTGCTAATTCTTGTTATTTTTACTTTTATTAGTGTAAGGTCTTGCAGGACAACCTTCTATCTGAAAGACCACTCTTAACATTTATGAGGTTGATAACAGATTGGAGTTACTCCCTTCAGGATAAGATAGGTTATGCCGAAAAAAAAATTCAGGGATTTCAAAACAATAAAGTTTATCTCTTGCTCACATTATATGCTCATTGCAGTGTACTATTTCTCACAGTCACCTGGGGACTCAGGCTGATGGATTAGCCACCACCTCCAGTGTGCTGGTCACCATCGCTAAGGACACTGAACTCTGAGGGTCTCACCCTTGTAATGAATGCTTAACCGGGAGACACATCCTTCACTTCCACTCACAACTTACTGGCCAGAACTCACCACATGGCCACAGAGCCAGGGAGGGCCATCCTACAGCAGAGCTGGAAGACAGAGAACTGGAAATCCTTGGAGAGCAGCATTCTCAGTAACCACATGCACCCTTCATTGATCTGTGGCCATACAGCATTTTGACTCTGATTGCACTGACTGAGTCAAGCTTCATTCACGTTTTGTAAAAAGCTTTCCTTGGGCACCTCCTGGATGTCAGGAACAGTGCCCGGCATGGGAGATGCAAAGTCGTAGACAAGTTCTCTGCCCTCAAGTGTCGCATTCGAAATATGTACTGGGTGTTCCTTGTGTTTCGACCGGCACTCCATCCAGCCTGAAGGGAGAGAAACAGATACCCGGGAGGTGGTGAGTCCTGCTGGAGCAGTTGATCCTGAAGAGGCTGGGGAAGAAATGTGCTCTGGGCAATCAGAGGCATGAGCCAAGGCGTGGGTGAAAGCCAGCCGCACGCGTAGAGACCTCCAAGTGCTCTTTGCTGCTGGAGCATCAAATGGGAGGCAGGAAGGCCAGATGGAGGGAGCGTGGGGGCAGGGAGGACCAGTTAGGAGGTAGTGACAGCATCCAGGGAGGAGAGGATGAAATCTGTAATTGAGCATGAAGGGGATGGAGGAAAAGAGCTGGCTTGAAAAACCACGCAAGACTGTTTGCAGCTCTGAGCTTCCTCAGAAGCAGCAGATCAGAGAGGGAGGGAATGACATGCAGCCAGCAGGAGAGACCCGGCCACTGAGTCCACCGGCTTAGACAGAAGTCAGGCCTTTGTGGTGTAAGCCCAGCTTCCCCACTTAATGGCTGTGTTACCCTGGAATGGCAAACATTATTTGCCTTCTCTGTGCTTTAGTTTCCCCATCGTCCAAATGGGGATAATAATAGAATGCTCACATGCCTGAGAATATGCCCATTAATGTGTAGTAGAAAAAGTCAGGACAGGGACTGTGCTGTCTGGCTGGGGCTGCAGAAATGTGAACCATCTTGCATAGCCTCTGCAGGGGGCCTGCCTCTCCGAGCCAGGCCAAGCCTGCTCTGCCAGCCGAAATGTCAACATGGGTGGTTCCTGTCTGAAGTCCCTGCAGATAAAGGAGGCTTTGCACCCAGGAGACCTGAGCAGTGTCCTTTTCTGTGTGCCTCACAGAGACCTTCCTTTTCTGGCCGCAGCTGACCCAAGAGTGGGCGGGCTCTGAGCTGCAGGCCATTTTCTGCTGAGTCACCCTGCCCAGCCTCTCCTGGCTGGTGTGACTGAGTTCCAAGCAGAAGGAGCCAGCTCCCCTGTAGGCTGATTCTGTCCTGGGGGTGGGGTGGGGATGGTGGCAGCTTTTTATTTGGGGGGATCAAAAAGCCTCCTGATGAAATAATAGAGGTTTTTTGTATGGGTATGGTGGGCTGTTTGCCAAAGCTTGGCTGGCCAAATCATGCCAGTAGAGGAGACACGGCTGTCACTGGGCTTTTGCCATGAATTTGCATCAGTCGTCTCCAGTGGGAGGCAGCAGCCTAGGAGGGCCTAGGTTCAGATCTTATTTTTACCTCTTAAGAATGATGTACCCTTGAGTGGAGCTTTGTGAAACTCCGTTTCATTTCGACAGCTACGCACACTGAGTAATAATAATTGTTGACTTTTTGAGCACTTGGCATGTGCTGGCCTCCCTAGCAAGCTTTCAAAGCATTCCTTCATTCGGTCCTTACCAACTGGAGAACTAAGTTCTCTTCTTATTTTGATTTAACCCACGAGGACACTGACTCTCAGAGAGGTTAAGTCAGTTGTCCGAAGTCACACAGCGGAAAGTGGCAGAGCAGACATTCTAATGTCAAGGCCCATTCTCTCGATGGGTAAATTGGCAGGAGGCTGCAGGGGCTCACGGGGTGTGTGCAGGGGTCTCACATGCCATGGGTGTGCAACAAATGGCCTCCATCCTGCTATTACTTTTATTTATTCCTTCAAAATAAACAAACAACAGCAACGACACAACAATGTCATTTTTTTAGAACAGTTTTGGTCCTGCTTGAGGATTTTCCTCGCATCCTGGCCCCACATCACTATGACACGGAGGCCCAGAGACCACAGGGACGTGGACACACCCAACTTGCACATTTCACCCTGGTTATATTTGCTCCAGAACTGTCTTGGACTGACCTTGTTTTGAAGCAGAATGACCTTCACTCTTTCATCCTTATTTTGTGGTTCAGGACTCAAGTATGTAGGTTGTAGAAATTTTACAAATTCCAGACAGGTTTGCTGCATTTCAGACACCACTGGCCAGTGTGTAACACCTACTTTAAACTCCCTGTGGGTCAGACACGT
Organism: Indri indri; assembly: GCA_004363605.1. Classification (NCBI taxonomy): domain Eukaryota; kingdom Metazoa; phylum Chordata; class Mammalia; order Primates; family Indriidae; genus Indri; species Indri indri. Next base: position 17,800 of record RJWJ010016910.1, on the reverse strand, counting down.
TGTACTCTCAGGCGGCAAGGACTTCCCTAAAGTAGCAGGGAACTGGGTTATTTTGCTTACTGGCTGGTGGCCCGAGAATATCAGGGCTTCTTGGTATTCTCTTCTTTCTAAGAGTTTCCAAGGAGAGAAATTTTCTCCTCTCCCACTTCCTCCTTCCAGCACACCAGGACGAGCCTGGCTGCCGAAGCCCAGAGCACACTCTTCACTTGGTCACTGTCGAAATCAAATTATGGAGCAAGCAGGTGCTGACAGGGACTGTCACTATACAAAATTAGCAATAATACCAATAAAAAGGCAAATGACCCAGTTTCCTGTGGCATACCGTTTGAGGCTCAGAGCACGCCCTTCCCCCCGCGAGTGAATTGGAGATGCTGCAGATGATGTCAGCTCACTCTGCAAGTGACAGGGAGACGAGTTGGCAGGAGCTGCATCCTGGGATCCAACTGCCATTTGGGCTCCTGTCGGCGCCGCTGCGGAGACCATCAATCTTCAACTTACGGCTGAGCCTTCTCAGGGGGTTGAGTTTTCTTGTTCTGTTTTGTTCAGCATGGCATTCAAGATTCCTTCACAGAAATCTGTGTTGGGGCAGGAAAATGCTATGTGAATTATGTCCTCGTGAAGTCACCATCTGGCCAATATTCATCTTGCTTAGTGAAATACCAAGGATATCCTTCGGCACAGATGCTGTGGGGCCAGAACATAGCACACAAGTGACCACAGTCATAAACCAACATGCAATCAAGTGTAATTAATGCACCTGGTGCCCACTCCGGAGTTCCAGTCTTGCAGTTGCACACTGGTTGGCTTTCCTTTCTCATATGTGGCTTTTTGTTGTTGTTGGGGTGGGGATAGAGGTTTGCAGCTTGAATCAGCCCCAGTATCTTCAGCAGTAAATAAGTCACCATCACAGGGCTGGTGAAAATGGGAGTGTTTGTGCGCATTTAAGAAGCTGCATCACATGCAAACAATACAATACTGAGCAGCATTCTGCGGCTTGAAAAGGCCATTGTCCTGTGCGTCTGAAATCCGTTCTGCTGTTGGCTCTTGCTGGCTTTCCAAGGCCAGGCCCAGCTACTGGCCTCCAAGTGCTTTTGCACCAGATCGAAGAAGTGAAGGGATCTCAAGCTTACAGAAATAAAAAATAAAAGCACAACACAGCTCACTATGACCTCTCAATCAGCAGAATTTTAGTCTCCTACATCTTTTTCCATACTGGTCCTACTCTGGTATTATTTTAAAGTGGCAGTGGGAAGGCAGTGGGAATTTCATTCCGTGGAATTGGAATTCTGGAAGCTGTGGCCACTTTCTGTGGACAGAGGCCGGAGGGTGGGGGCAGAAGTTGCAAAGGTTAACAGTGATGTGACGGCTCCTTAAAACCTAAAAGCCATGCAAGGCTTGGGGGTTGGGGGTCGGGCAGGCAAGGTCTTTATCTGGGGGTCACAAACATGTAGGGAAAGGGACCTGGGCTCATTTGCAGCGTTCCTGCTCCGTTGGGAGAGGAATGGTGCTCCCACAGTGACCTGGCTGTGGGTGGTGCAGCTCAGGGGCATATGGTGGCTCCAAGCTCATCCTCCTGTGTCCCCTCTACACGGAAATAGCAAAATTGCAGGCAGCGGTTAAAGGTTTCAAAGGCCCTTGAGTGTTGTTAAGGGCTTGTCAATGCCTTTCTCTGAGCTCCGGGATGAATGGCTCCCAATTGTCTCCCATCAAACGCTCCTTATCATAGCTTGTAGCATCCTCTGCTAATTGGCTCCTGCTTACCTAATTCATCTTTTATTCTGAAGCACCTTGTCCCATCATCTGAGAGCTGTCTCCCAAGTCTTCTAATTACCAGCTCTCTTCAAATCGATTCCATTCAACAGATGTGCATTGGATTTCTGCTCTAGTCCCTGGCCCTGATGGAAGGGGAGGCCATTAGGTAAGTGTATCAGATGGCGTAGGTGTCACAGTAGAGAAAGCCTTTTGTGGTGTCTGGGAGAGGAGGCAATAGTTTGAGTCTTGGTCCAAACTTAAGAGCTCAATCATTTTGGGCAAGTTATGTAAAGTTTCCAAACCTCTGTTGGGGAAGCTTGGAGGTGAAATGGGGATAATAATTCAGAGTGATTGTAAGAATTGAATGAGATTGTATCTTTCTATCTCTCTATCGCCTATCACTTGTATATCTCAATATATTTCACATGCATATTTCACAAATATGTATTTCATATATATAAATAAACTGTATATAATAAAGCCCTCAAGAACTTATGATTATCTTTACGGGAATGCAGGTGGGTCTGCAAAGGCTTTATGGCAGAAGATAGACTTGAGGCAAGTTTTTCTTCTTCTAGCAGACATAAGAGGAAAAGGCAGTTCAAATGCAGAGAACGACATACGAAATCAGGGAGGCAGGAATCAGCCAGGCGTGTTTCAAGAATAGCAAGTACACCTGGAGCCCCAGTTTCCATGGGGCCTGGCAGGGGTGCAAGTGGTGGGAGATGGACCCAGAGAGACAGCTGGTGTTTGGACCAATCCACCAAAACCCTACCTCCTACTGAGCAGGCTGTGCCAAAAGTTTGCCTCTACCTCCGGGGCAGTTTCTGCCATCCTCCTCAACACTTCTCACACTCACCTTTTCCATCCAGGCCTACCTGCTTCCCAGCTCAGTGCAGCCCCCAGCACCCCTCAGGGCTGCTTGAACGTCATCTGTCACCTTGCCTGTGCTCAGCCTGGAAAATCCTCCAGATGTAGAGGATTTCCCTCACAACTGCATTTCAACAGCCCTCGGCCTACAGAAGGAGTTTTGTAAATGCTGTTGCTTCACGAGCTAGACTCTGATCTAGGAGACGGGGAGTAGGGGTGGGAAGAATAGACTCAGTGATGGGTGAGCAGCTCCCAGATAGAGATCTGACATCCATTTCCCCGTGACCTCAAATGAGTCATTACCCTCTTTGATCCTAACTTTTTGTATCACCAGTACAAGGGCCTCCTGTTCTGAGGAGGTTCTGAGAAGCAGGGAGGAGGTACAGGGACTTGAGGAGAAGGGCACAGCCTAAAGAGAACCCTTATTTCCCTAATCGTGGCTGGGTGGTTGGGGAAAGAGCCTGGCAGGTTTACATTGGCTTGTTTGCCTGGAAGGGCTTGGAGTTCCCACAGCTGCACACCTTCCCTCTCCTTCTCAAGCAAACAAAGCCCCGGATGGGGCCCTTGTCACCAGGCATGGTGCCTGGATGTCACGCCCTGGGCCCTGTTCATCGGAGGTGGTGTGTGCAGTGATAGCTGGCACAGCTCTGGTGTTAACCCTCGTAAAACTCTGCAAGGAGAGAGATTGACGCTTGCCTAAGTCTCCCTGCCAATAAGTGACTCAGCTGGGGTTGCAATTGAGGATTTTCTGACACCAGGCTAATGTTCTTTCTACCATCTCACTGCATAAAGATGTCTGTGGTGTTCCAAAGCGTGAAGCACCATAGTGCCGAGAGGGAAGAGCGTGTAGAATCAGGAACCCCGTGGGTAAGAATTGTAAGGATTGGTGTTTGCAAGTTTCAAACTTAAAAAAAGGAAAGATATACACCCAACCAGCAGTGGTGAGCCCTTGTAAAGATGGGTGGGAAAGGCTCTGCGTGGAGTTTAGAGGAGGAGGCCCAGCATTAAAATGCAGACCCCCAGCCAGGGAAAACACGGGGGCATTGGAGAGTGGGCGTGGCTGGGTTCATGGTCGTGAGTGATCAGTCCTCACTCAGAAAATATTAGGGAGCAGCCACTGAGTGCAAGCACGAAAGAAATATGGAGTATCTGCTGTGTGCAAAGTGAGAAAAGGATCAAAACAAGGTTCCTGACTTGAAGAAGAACACGAACTCTCTCTTTAATTATGCCCTCTGTGTCAGGGAGGGCACCTGGGCACAGTTGGTTTGATTCCAGAAAGAAAGTCCGCCTGGCCACATGCACACCAAAGTCCAGGTGGGGTGCAACACAGGACTTCATTCCCATTATTCACCTGTCCTTCTGTGCAGAATCCAGCCGGGAAGGGCTGCTAGGTGTCCCCCTCTCTCCTGGAACCTGCCTCTTCTCCTCCACAGCCTCCCAGTCTTCACCTCCTGCGGGGGCTGCACCAGAACCCGGAGGTTCCCTGCCTGCCCTTCTTCTCCAGCCTGCACGGTGATGTTAGATTCTCCAAGCTCGCGAACTCCAGATTCTGCACAGAGGAGCCTCCACTGCACAATAGAGATCTCCCTTGTTAGTGTCCTCTCTGTCTCCCTCATTGCATGACTGCACCCTGTTATTATGCCCATGGAATCCTGTCCTTTTATTCACTAGGTTTTACTGAAGGGCTCCTCCCCACAAAGGGTGAGAGGAGAAGGAACTAAGTTGTCAAAAGGCAAAAGACAATGCAAAAATGCCAAATCTCGAGAAGGACATCGCATGGGAAGACGTGTGCCCACCTGTTCCATGCAGCCCTGCCTGACCGCCCAGATTTGCTGGCACACCCGCAGGGTCCAATAGCATTGATTTGTCTGTGTGTCTCCCTTTCAGTGAACTCTGAGCTCCTTACAACTGGCCCTTGCTTTATTGATGTTTGTTTTCTTGTGCAGACTATGGGCACATGGTAGGGCCCCCATAGGTGCCTGAGTTGAACACATAGTATAAGTCAGTCTGGAATAAGTCTCATAGAAACGTCACTTTAGCACACAAGCAGTTTACATCCAGCAATGTGCATGCTTTCTCAGATTGCCCACTCACACTGAGCTGCCTGCCCTAGGCAAGTTACTGTATCTCCCTAAATCTTAGTTTCTGAGAATATAAAGTACAGGTAATAGGATATTTACTTAATTAGGTTGTGGTGCACGTCAGATGAGATTAACCAGGTAAAAAGTCCCAGGCCCATAGTAAACACTACTAAACCTCAGCTATTACCACTTTTCTAGGAGGCAGGAGGGAAGGAGATGGCTTTGTGGATGATGAGGACGGTGGGGGAGGCTGGGCTTGAACTGACCTTAGCGGGTCAGCATATTTAGTATGTGCTGGCACCTGGCACGCAATTGCTTATTTAATCGTCAGCACAGTCTGCAAGGAAGGAATTACTGTCCACTTTGTCTAGATGGACAGACTGAGGCTCAGGGAAGTTATGCAAACCTGCCCAGGGTCACACAGCTAATAAGCTACAGAACTTGGCCTCACACTCAGATTTTTCTGACCTCAGAGTGAGGCACTATAGGCACAGGCAGAGACCAGAAGAGAGGGCATCTATACAAGCAGAAGGACAGATAACGCTGGAAGGAAAAGGCAGGAGGGGCTGGGAGGAGAAGTTCTCCAATGTCAGGCTAAGGAACTTGGACTTTCTCCCATAAACATTAGAATGCCATTCCTGGGGAGGGTTCAGGGATGAAAGAGGTGGAAAGGGGTCTGGATTATATGACATTCCTTGTCATTGGTAGTTGGAGATCTCAGCAGGGTCATGTCCCTGGGAGCAGTGGTGAACAAAGAGAAGGCGTGGTGCTGGCCACACTTTCCCCTGTGCCGTGCAAACTCCCATCCTTCGTTTCACTTCCAATGCTGCTTTTTGTAGGATTTCCAACTCAGCATCTGGATGCTCTGCAAACAGCAGCAGGTTCTGCTGGGAGAGAAGTGCTACCCATGAGAATACTGTTAAAGAAGCTACCACCCCCTGCCTCCTCCTTGAGGGCCCTGAGCTGCAGGATGCTGCAGGGCCAGATGCTCCCGTCCCAAGAGGCTGTGTCCTGGGATTCAAATTGGCTCTCCCAGTGTTGCAAGTATTTAGCAGTACAACTGTGCACAGCCACCTTGCCTCCCAGAAAAGCAGTCCCTCCTGTATGATGGAAAGAGACAGTGACCTCTGCTCTAACCTTTCAGATATGGTATCCAGTGAGCACGTGTTTGTGAAAAGCACACAATCATTCTCCAAACACTTCCATTTGCCATCCTGATACCTTCTTCCTCCCAGCCCCACCCCAAAGTAGACTGATTAAATTCAATAATTAGGTTTATTCCAGAAACATGTGTAGGGCACCAAAGTAGGTACTGGGTATGCACAAGTGAATGAGAAATAGTCCTATGATTAAATCTTTTTTTCTTTAATAGAGGAATTCCAGATGTGAACACAACTGGCCATAGACGACTCAGATTACCCCTCATCCCTCCCAGCACTGGCAAGGCTGCCATGTGAGCACTTTCTATATGTAAGGCACTGGCTTCTTTCCTTACCTTTGCTATTTTATTTAATCTTTAAAGCCAACTTGCCTCAGAGATTTCAAAACCAAGGTTCATCAAGAGAACCATGCCCAAGGCCACCCAGCTACTAAGTGGCACAGTCAGAATTCTAACCATGGCCCCAGACCTCAGAAGACCCTTCTTCTACCAACTTGCCTTATAATTGGTCAAATGCCCCTCCTCTCATGCCAACTTTCATGCTCTACCCATCCAGCAGCCACCTCATTTCAGGACCTTCATTTCTCACAGAGATGATTCAAATGACCAGTGCCCTGGTCCCTTTGCACCCATCTTTCTCCTCTCCAATCCGTCTTCCCCAGGGCCACCAGAGTGGGCCTTCTAAAATGCACATATTATCATGTGTCTGCTGTTTTAAGCCCTTAAAAAGTTTCCGTAGCCCACAAGATGAGGTCTAAATTCTTTGCCCTGCCATGCAGAGCCCTTTATGATCCGACCTTTGTAGCACCCTTTTCCATGCCTCCCTGCCTGCTTCAGACAGGACCACAGATGCAGCTCTGCCCACAAAGTCCTCCTGGGGTCTCTGTGCTGGGGTTTTCTTCTCTCCTCTATCATTTCAGGAAAACCTACTTGAGCCTCAAAATCAGGGGCTTCCTCTTCCAAGAAGCTTCTCTGAACCACCACATGCCCAGTTAACCAAACCACCACTGGTGCTGTCTACTATAATTGTTGCTTCTAGTAGAAGAAAGTTGATCTGATGAACAATGATGCCAGGATGTCCCTGACATGAGGTGGGACAAAGAGGGGAGGTTTTAACTCCCCTCTAGTAGTAGTGGTAGTAGTCTTGGGGAGTATGTCACAGTTGGGTGGTATCTGAGCTAGATTTCGAAGGAAGAACTGGATGCATTTACATCATTGTGCCCGGCATTCCCAGCCGTCACCAGGGAGAAGGTAAATATTGAAGCCTGTTGAGTAGGAAGAAGATAAAGTCCCCAGAATAAACCACGGATGGCGATGTCTTTTGTTTCCCCAGGTTGGGCTGTTGGTTAGTGGCTAGTCTGGCAGTGAGCCAGGGTTCCCTCAGCACACTAACATTTTAAGAGGTCTGGCATTAGTGACAAGTGTGGGTGAATTTGATATTTATTAAGATTCATTTGCTCCAGAAATATCAAGTCCCAGCCATCAGTGAGGGGACTGTGGACTGTTGTTATCATTTCGCTGACTAGGGGCACCTTTTGTTGCCATTAGAAAACACACCAACCTTCTGACTTTGCCTTGAGCAGCCTGGGGCTCTCATAAAACAGTGTTACATAGGGTATTTCTCTCTGGGCAAACCAGAATCAGGTTCTTTGAACCCTGACTCCACCAGTCAGTGGCAAAGAGAACAAAGAAGCAATCATCACCATCACCACCATCATCATCCTCTTCTTCCTCCTCCTCTCTGTCTTTCTTAGAGCTTCTGTAAGACTACTGAGAAGCATCTTCTATTTGGTCCCATCTAGCTTGAAACATGCCAAGTCAGGACATCTTCATTCTCAGGAAGGTAGTTCTCTATTTCTGCAATTTATATTTTAGTCTTATTACAACTCATCTTTTTATATTTTATTTTTTTCATTTTTCAAATTCCCACCATGTATGTCCTATTTAAACCCCTAAATCTTAGTCTGAATGAACACTTAATTTGTTGGGATTTATGTATTTTGAATATGTATAAGCTGTAATTTTGTCTTCTGCCCGTGAACACATTTTTTAGATCTTGCTTTTTTTTTTTTTGATCAAGGTCAACCGCTGCATTCTGTCTTTTTATTTCCAGTGCTTCTGCCCCTTTTAGAATGTGGGTCTTGCTGGAAGGGTTATTAATTCCCTGCCGCTAAGGGTGGATTAGGCCATCTGTCATGAATCCTCACCTGATGAAGACAATATTAACAACAACTACCACTTATCATGGGCTCGGTACCGGCCCGGCAGTGGATACAATTTCTGACCTAGATTCATTATCTTATTTATTGTTCCTATGACCTTGGAAGTTTGGGGCTACTGCTGTTCCCCACTTACAGGTGTGGGAATGAGACTCGGCTTGGTGGGGCAGAGTGACATGTGGAAAGTGCAGACGGTTAGTGAATGACAGAATCTGCCTGCTTCCAACCCAAAGTTCAGAGTCCCACACAACCTTTTATCTTGAGCTTTCACTGATGTCTGTGTTTATTTTTCCTACTTAAAAAAATTACAATAAATAAAAAATTACAATAAATTCAGAAATAAGATCTGGGAGTCAAAACATACTTTATACCCTGCAATTTTCCTCACCCCTTTGTTAGGGCCTCCCAGCAGAAGTGAAATTCCATTTCCTTGGCAAAATCCACTTGAATTCATTATTTTTAGGAGTTAAAATTTGACAAGCGGCTCTAACAACACACTCCAGTGGAGGCCAGAACCGCAGCAGCCTAGCACGCCTGCCATGGTCTTACTTTGTTCCTCTCCATTTTCCTGGTGTGGTTTGTCCTTTTTAAATCAGCCTCATCTGGGAATAGTGTGCATTTGTTAATTACCTTTGCAGAGCCAGCAGATGGTGCAGAAAGCACTGCGTTGTCGGAGGACCCGAGCCAAAAAAAGAGAAGATGGAGAGAGGGTGGCATCTGTTTATTTGTTTAATTTCTTCGAGAGGAAATGGTGGGTATAAAAATAAAACCAGTCGTCACTCGGCATCTCAAAATGAGAAACACTTTCACCTTCACATAACAATGGTTTAAAATAGAATTCTATTTCAGTCCCCAAAGCTTTGGCAATTTGAAGGAGTACTTGAAACTCCTGGGCTGAGTTGGGCTGGCCATGCTGGGCTCAGTGAGAGTCCACTAGCCAGTCTTGGATACTGGCCAAGTTTACCTGTCAGACGATGTGCCTCTTCACAGTCCTGACGCCAGGTATGGGAAGCCACCCAGCAAAGTCATCCCACGTAGAAGCCCCCACCCTCACCGTCTCCATTAGCCAAAGGCCAGGATAGTTTTGAATTAACACAGGATAATGACCTCTCTTTCTACAAGTTTGGCAGTAAGTGTTCAGAATGCAAATCTACACCACTGTCCCTAGAATCAGAGAATATGCCAGGTGGAAGAGCCCACAAAACCACCCCAGCCAAATCCCCTCATTTTAGGGAGTAGGACATTGGGACCCAGAGCAACAAAGGACTTAAGTCACCAGGCTTATTAGTAGCAGAGCCAGAATAAGAAATGAGAGTCCCCCATTGCTCAGTTTGCTGCCCCTCCACAGCTTTGCCAGGTGAGCAGAAGAGGGAGAGGCTAGGGACAGTTTGGGAATACTCTAGATGGTTCCTCGAGCAAAGTCTTAGAAAAACTGCCTGCTGTGGAAGAGAACTAAATGATCAAACACACAGAGGGAGCAGGCACATGACTTAAAGAATGAGAAATAGTTCAGAGTGATGAGAATACTGGATATAGGAAACAGGGCAAGAAGGATTGTTTGGGGCTCGATCGTGAAGGGCTTTGTCATCAAGAAAATGTGGCAGCAACAGATGTAAGTAAGAAACAGTTATGGCTGGGACCATGCTCAATATGGTGGCCACGTGAGGACAGGTCAAGGAAGGAGAAGGTTAGTGGCAAGAGGTCACCCAGGAGATAGATGGGGAGCGTCTGAACCAAGGAAGTGGTGGTGGAGATAAAAAGGATTCATCTTCCCTCACTCCACAGGAACTTCTCTGTTCAAGGTCACCCATGACCTTGAGCTTGCCAAATTCGAAGATAACTTCTCTGACCTTACCTTTCTTGACACAATCAACCACTACCTTCTTCCTTAGCTACTTCAGAATATATATATATATAGAGAGAGAGAGAGAGAGAGAGAGAGAGACAGAGACAGAGACAGAGCGAGCTCATTACGTTTAAAAATAAGAAAAGAAAATCTCCTTCGATGGAGGAAGATAGCTTTGTTGCACATCTAGCCTCTCCTAGCAAGGAGCTCCCACTGGGTCTAAACACATAGGGAGTAGCTGCAATCCTAAACAAATGGGGAAGTCGTATATTTTGGTTCAAACATTGAATTGAAAATACAGCACTTAGACACAGGACTTATTCTAGCTACAGATCAGGCTTCCCATCGTCTACAGGTAAAAGCCTAGATACCTTAGCAAGCATATAGACCTCTGCGACTTCTTTCTATTTACTTTTCATTCTTAACTCCATAATCATCTTTCATATGAATAACCTGAACTTGCAACAAAGCAGTGATTTAGAAAACTAACAAAATGTTACACAATCTCACCACAAGTTTAAGTTCCAAATAAAGGAAAGTGATAGGCCTGCATTACTTGGCATTGATTTGACCATATCTGGAGCTCATTCTGTGCCCAATTCTGGGCCTTATAATAAGTTTCAAAAAGATAATGACAAGATGGAGAAATAATGCAGCCTGGGAAGCTCACCAACACATCCATAGTGTTCCTTGTGAGAGCCAGATACATTTTGCTCTGTGAAATCTTTAAGCACCCTTGATCACTATTGTCAAAAGTTTGAAAGGCTATATGTAGACAACAGAGCAGGTCATCTCTGAAGAAAAACTTAGGGCAGTAGGTAAACCTTGCAGGAAGTCAGATTTAGGTCCATGTAAGCACTAACCCTCAAAGTAATTGACTGCTGGAAGAGGTAAATGTTTTCTGAACCATATGCCTACTGGCCACCTGCAGAACATGAGAGCCATGGGCCCTGTTCATCGGACAGCCTAAATTATTTGAAATGTAGACTTCTCTTAGTGACCATCAATAGGTTACAGGATTTCTTAGAGATGTCCAGAAGTGCTGAAAAGAACTGGAGTTGTCAGGAGTGGGAAAATAAGGTACAAGGAACATAAGTTTAACATTAGATGTTAAAGGGGCTTTCCAGAAGCTCCTTTTCCTCTTTCTTGCTCAGTGATATACTCTCCCCACCATCAATACTCTCTCTATTGTCTTTTCCCCACTCTCAAAATACTCCTTCAAGAAAGGGTAATATTAATTCATACTAACATGTCAATGACTTCCAAGAATCCACAAGTTTCTCTTCTCAGAGTCATTTTGCCTATTTATAAGGGATGAAACCTAAAGCTAATGAATGGAATATAGAGTCTAGTCACTAGGTGGTTGTATGGACAGATTAAGGGTTAGGTTTGGGGGTACGTTTGCGAAGCATTGATTGCAAGTAACAGAAATTACCTCCAACTCATTTTAGCACAAAATAAATCCATTTGAGGAACACAGGGGAAGCCTACAGAAATGAGGAATCAACAACCAAGACTCAGGAAAGAAATGAACCACGTAGCTCTGGGGTCGTGGCAATAAGGACAGGTGAACCTTCTTTCCTGCAGCTGCAGCCACAGGACTCAGCTCTCACCGCCATCCATTTTTGCCACACATGTTTGTCTCAACTTAATATTTCAAGAAATTAAAATTAAAATTCCCAAGAAAGTGAAAATGATGGCCAATCTTGGGTCATGAGATCCCCAGGGGGCTAGGAGAGAAGGATCTGTTACCAGGTGCAGAGAAAGACATAAATGTAAGACAGTCACATGTAGGAAAAAGCATAAATGCAAGACTGAGGACTTCTGAGTACCCTTAAATCACATTGCACAAGTAGTCTCGTGTGTCACCTCACATCACTGCTGTGCTCACCCTTGGGTGGCTCCCAGGGGCCAACAGGTGAAGTCCAAGTCCCAATGCAATATGAGCCCTTGCCCTTGACTTCACTGCTCTGTGACCGCAGTGTGGTCCCTCTGACCCATCGGTGGCCCAAGCACACTTTCCCCATGCCGTAGCATTCCCTATTTCCTATTTGCCCTCGCAGATGGCAGGGCCAAGGTAACTGGCCGCATCCACAGAGCTCCCCTCTTCTCTGGTATTTTTGCTGACTCCGATTTTATTTTTGAGCCTGTCAGCGTTACGAGTGTGTTTCCTGTGAGCCATCTCCAGTCTTTGTGGAATGAGGTGGGATATAAACAGGTGCAGCCCTTTAGAGAAGCAGGGTGGGGGCAGAAGCCAGGGAGATTCAAAGAACGACCTTTCCCTCCTCTTCCCTCCACTTCCAGGTCTGAGGAATGTAGACTCACAGGGCCTGGCCCGAGGGAGGTGCAAATAAATGCCTGCTTGATGACCTATGGAGGGCTGCAGCCTTTTAGCCCACACAACCGACAGCCAGGCCCAGATACGGTGGGGTCTGAGACTTGTCTAGTTGGGAAGGCTGTTTGGAAAAATGAATACAAAGATATCTTACTTTTGCAATTTCTGCAAAAACAGGTGACATGAGGACCATGCAAGAGAGCAGCCTCAGGCAGAAGTTTCCTACCTTCAGGGTAAATCCTCCTCTGCTCCTGACCAGCCATGCTTCCCGGTGAATGGCACCCACATCATTTCACAGAAAAGAAATAGAAGAAGAGGAGATTTAACCTTCACCGAGTCCTTACTGTGCGCCATGTTAATCCTTGCAACTGAAGGGGGCTGTTTTAGTTTCCTGTGGTTTCCATATGCATGATCACACACTTGGCAGGTGGCATAAAGCAACAGAAATGTATTCTATCACAGTTCTGGTGGTAAGACATTCAAAATCAAGGTGTTGGTGGGGACATGTTGCCTGCAGAGGCTTTAGGGGAGAATGTGTTTCTTGCCTCTTTCAGGATCTGGTGGCTGCTGCCGATCCCTTGGCTGTGGCCACATCACTCTGATCTCTACCTCTGTCTTCATGTCACCTTCTCCTCTGCATGTCTCTTGGATTTAGAGCCACCCCTGGATAATCCAGGATGAACAAATTTTAAGGTCCTTCATTTAAGTACATCTGCCAACACCCCCTTAACAAAGGTAATATCCTTAGGTTCCGGAGATTAGGACATGGACATATCTTTTGGAGGACCACCATTCTGCATACCACAAAGAGACTGTTCTAAACTTCTCCTATGGTTTTAATGTACATGTCTCTCCAAAATTCATGTTAGAACTTAAGCCCCAAGGTGATGATATTAAGAGGTGGGGTCTTTAGGAGATGCTTAGGCCACGAGGGCTCGGCCCTTGTGAACAGAATTAATACCTTTATAAAAGAGGCTTCAGAGAGCTGCCTGGCCTTTCCGTCTCTTCTGCTATGATGTCAGGGTGCCCTGAGAAAACACCATCCATGGAACGGACCCTCATCAGACACCAGATCTGCTGGCACTATGATCTTGGATTTCCCAGCGTCTAGAACTGCGAGAAATAAATTTCTATTATTTATGAATTACCCAGTCTGTGGTATTTTGTTACAGTGGCACGAATGGACTAAAATGTCTTCATTTTGCTCAGAGAAGTTAAGAACACTTTCCTAGGTCAAACAGCCAGTAAATGGTGAAGCCAGGGTTCAAATCCACGTAGACTTCGTCAGCCTAAGGTCTTTACCACCATTTTAAACAGCAACTTAAGATTGTAAAATTCTGGATTTTCAGCCATAAAGCAATAATAAATAGAGGATGCCTCAACCCTGGATGCCATTTCTTCATGGCTGTACTTGGCAGGGTAGCTGCCCCTTTTAGACAGGACCCACCATGCCCTCCTGTCTACCCTCCGTCTCCTTCACTCACTTACTTGACTTGCTGGGACCATCAAAAGAGTTGAGTCTAGGCCTTCTGCATAAACATGTAGTCACATCATTGAAGTAAAGGTCCTGCACAACTTCAAGACCTCTTCTAGGAAGTCTCATTTAATGTGTATCCTCTCCAAGACCCACAACATTTTCTTCCTCTTCTGTATTGTTATACCCCTTTATTATCCATGCAAATACCCTTGACCCTGACCTTGAGCTATTTGTAATACCCATCATATTTTTGCCCCAAAGAACGAATGCCTTCCGGCTTTAGTGTTTACATTTTTACTGCAGGCCTCAGGTTTCTGTGAACTGTGTTTGAACTATATTCGCCTTCTTTATGTTCCACAAACACCAAATGAGCTACCACCTCGGGCCTCGCACTGGCTGGTCCTTGTGCTTTGGTGGCCCCTTCCTATGTCCTCTTGTACCTGCTCCTTCTTGCCACTTAGAATCTCAGTTTAAATTCTATATCCTTATCTGATTTGGCCAAACCAATTGTGAAAGATACTGTTGAGAAAATAAGGGGAAATTTGGCAATAGTTTTGGTATTGGACAGTATTAAGCAATACTTGCTCATTTCTAAGATATGTTAATGATATTCTGAATTTATTGTTTTTTTCTCATCTTTATTTTCTAGAAGTGCAGAAGTCTCTATGAGAGAAATGATATGACGTCTTGGATTTGCTATGAAATACTCAAACAACAACAGCAAAAACAAAGAATAAAGGAAACATGACAGAGATAAATAAAACAAGGTTGTCAAAATACTGATAACTAAGCTGACGTACATGGAGCATCATCATATTATTCCTTGACCTTTGTATATGCTTAAAAATGTCATAATAAAAAGATACGCGTGCATGTGTTTGCATGGGGTGTGTGAAAAATTGAACATCATATTTTCCAAGAGGCCTCCAACTGCCCAAAGTATCTACTTAGCCACTCAGCGAAAAAATATCTTCTTTTAATTCTTCCCAGCACCTGTCTCTACTTGATATTTTATTGTTTTTCTAGCAGTTTTGGTTTGTGTGTTTTTTAAATTCTATCTCCTCCTCACATTTGCCCTTGCAATATTTAAGCTCTCACTGCCCAAAATAGACTTTTCACAATATGAGCACAGGGATAATTTTTTCTTCTGTTCACTGGTACATCTCTAAGTGGCCCCTAAAACAATTTCTAGCACATGATAGGTGCTCAATAACTGATTAGTGAATCAATGAATCCACACTTTAAGCTCCAAGGGACCACTCCGCTCACCCCTGCACCAACAGGCTCTTTATCATGGTGTGAGACTCCTGAACTGATAGTTCAGTAACTAATTGTTAAATGAATGCCCCTGAACTCACAGCCACGCTTTACAACAGCCTTATCTAAGTTTCTTGCTTATCCTTGGGTGTGAAAGTAGTTTGGAGAAGATGAGGGAGACCCTGGGGGTACAGGGCAGTGTTTTCAAAATACTGTCAGAATTTCTAAAGTATGCTTTAATTATCTGCGTACACATTTTTAACTACCATTAAAACTAACCATATAAAAACAAAACACGCAACTGCCTTACAGATTAAATTTTAACCTAGCTGAGGCCACCAGTGCATTACTTCGGGTTGCCAGATTATGTCACTTTGGGGAATGAAGATTTCCTGACATCTTGGTATGCATATTTCAAATTTTTTTGAATGTGTAATTGATTTGGAAAGTCTCTTGTTTTTTGCTTGTGTCAATTCAGGTTTAATCATATCCATCATGTAAAATTACATATATATAAACCTTTATATAATATCCTTATGCATGATAATGTACCAGGTGAGAAAATTGAAATGTACGATATGATTATGACAATAATTCCAACATGGACAATTTCTTCGATGACCATACATTAAAGGCTACAAATCTGACTTGGACATTTAAGTTTATGACAAGGAATGTGGAGTTGTAGTTAAATATTAATAGTAATTTAGCTTTATAACATTTGGTCTAGTTTTGCTGAAGAACAAGTATGCTGAGACTCCAACATGAGCTATTTAGGAATTGCTAATCCTTTTGAAGCTGCTTATCTACATAGAAAAGAAGTTTGTTCAATTTCATGCAATGAAAACAAAATTCAAAAATAAATGCTGAAGCTTACAGAAAACTGTAACTGTTGTCTGTGCCCTCGACATTTTTTTTTTTTTTTGAGTTAATTAGAAAGGACTCATCGGTTTTATTGATTATTTTTAAATATATGTTACCAGTTTAAACAGATTGATTATGTCTATACTAGCATATCACTTATAGTTTTAAATATAGTTTGCATATTTGTGCTCTATGTAAGATTTCATTTGGAAACAATACTTTACCACCACTAAACAAAAAACAAGCACGAAACAGAAAACACTGGGTTGGTAAAGAGAATATGAAATTTAGAGGGAGGTGGCCTGGGTTCAAATTCAAGCCATGTCAAATACAGTGTGAGTCCCACAGCAGGTATCTCATAAATGCTTGCTAGCTGGTGGTGGTTTCTCCTGTCCCCAGTTCCCATCTTTGCCAAATCAGCTGGGAAACCTGAGGCCTTCTGATTTCAAGATTGTTCTCTTTTAAGCACCAAAGGAGGCAAGAAAAGTTTCATCTTTCTCTGCTGCACCCCTTTTAATAAAACGATTTGTTCTCTAAAATTTGGATTCCTTCCAAAGGCTGCAATCAAGGATCCAGAACTCTACATGTGGCCCCAAGGCCGCAGGTACCCCACCCCTGGAGGTTTTTCCGCTTTACCTTTTATTTCGCAAAACACCTCATGAGGGGAAGACACCACTTTGCATGTCACTATTGTAGTTACATTCAAAACCCAAGAGGACTCTAGAAGGATGAGGAACATTTATGAAAAAGCACTGAGTAATCGGGCCCACCAGGCTCTGAGCCCAAGTGGGCAGCTCAGCTCCTTGAAGAGTTTTGTTTCTCCAAAAGAGGCCATCAGGACAATACAGGCCTTATACTAAGTCAACTGACCAGACCTCACCTCCTACCGCCCACCACCGCCCCCAGCTTTGGGCACTGCCCATAATCTTCTCCTGGGGACAGAGTAACAAAGGCCAGTCTATTTCCCTCCACACTGGAGATGCCATCAGGGGAAACAGAGCATGTTTTCTTCAAAGTCCAAAATATTCCATTTTCAGCCAGAAGGCCAAACTTATTGAACTGGGAGGGAATGGGATCAGATGGCAGGCTGGGAAGCATCGGCAGGTTTTCTCACTTTGAATGGAGCTTGGGCTCTGGTGAGTGGCGGTGGGGGTTGGGCTCCAGGAGGAGGAATAAGGGAACATTGCCAGCACTAGCTGGCTCAAATCATGCACATTCTTGGCAAAAAGGAGCCTTTGGATGAAGAAATCTCAAGAAGCTTCAGGGTGGGTTGTCTTTTCTCCGTCTATGTATTTGCGAAACATGAAAGGCAATCGCATGCTTTATGAGATTTTAAGCCAGAGAGTAGATCCTCTGCAAAAACAAAGCCCACAAACAAAACCAAAACATCTTAAACAGGTCATCAGAAAAAAGTCTCTTCAGCATTGACAATCAAATTTCCTCTTCACGTGTAACTTGTGGATATGCAATCTGTCCTCCTGCCATGCTGGGGTGGTCTCCTGCTTAGCCTCCCTGACCCCAGGATCATTCTCTTCTATCCACTCTGCACATGGCCAGCAGAATGGCCATCTTAGGTAGCATTTTGATGATGGTGTTTTGTGGCTTGAATTTTCTGTTTCTATCCCACTGCCTATAAAATAAGCTTAGACTCTTAACCCTGCATTCAAAGTCTTCCACGGTCTGTCCCCAAACTGCTTTTTCAATCTTAATTTTACTGTAACTTCAAACAGCTTATTCTCTCAATCAATTTTTCTTTCTCTTTCCCAGTCACACATCCTGCTCTCCAAATCCTTGCCTCACCTGCTGTTGACTTTACTCCCATGGTGCTCTCCCCTCCCACCTTTCCATGTCCAAGTTCTACCTACTCTAAAATATCTACTTTGGTTGTTGCACCTTCTACAAAGGCTTCCCAAGAAACATTCACTAAGAAAACCAACTTT